>JAEIIJ010006368.1:0-25167 GCA_018904815.1 Drosophila ogumai
ATGAGACAAAATATTTATTTATTTATTTAAATGTGTTCTGATGTGAGTGTGTTTCATGGAAATCAATTAAATACTTATGTAGCATTATCTCATAGGCCCATTCTCAATCGCTAGTCAAGCGTGGCCAGGGTATCTGCCGCTTCCAACCCACGGGCAAAATTCCGCCGATATGCCATCTCCCGAAGCTATATATGGAAGTGACTCGGTCGGCTGTCGTCAGTGATCGAACAATTGGCTCTCCGGCGAGATGTGGAAAGCTCTGCACGCAATCATCTGGCTGGCGGCGGTAGCGGGTCCCCTGGCTGAGGTGGGAGCGAAAGCCTCGCGCCGGCAAGCACGCCTGCGGAGTCCGCCCCATCTGGAGTTGGATAAATATATGGGCTATGAGGACATTATGCAGTACCTGGAACAACTATCACGGCTCTATAGCGATCGCCTGGAGCTGCATGACGTTGGACGAACCTTTGAGAAACGTGTACTGAGAATCGCAAAAATAAGCAACGGTATCGAACAGTCAAAGAAGAAGGTGATCTTTATGGACGCCACTCTCCATGCCCGGGAGTGGACGACGCCCATCACCGCCCTCTACGTCATCCATCAGCTTGTGGTGGAGTCCAGGGAAAATGCCGATCTGCTGAACAACACAGACTGGATTATCCTGCCGCTGGCCAATCCGGATGGCTACGAGTACTCCCGGAACACGAACTATTGGTGGCGCAACACGAGGACGCCCAACACAAATAACTGCTATGGCACAAATCTAAACAGGAACTTCGGCCTAGCCTGGGGAGAGGGTTATTCATTTTTGAAGGATCCCTGCAACGAGAACTATGCGGGCACGGAACCCTTCTCCGAGGTGGAGTCCCGTGTGGTGCGCGACATTATGCATACGCTAATTGAAAACCAGCGCGGATTCATGTACCTCTCCCTGCACACGGCCAACCGATCGATCTTCTATCCCTGGGTCAATGAGCCGTAAGTTGCAATCTATTCCGAGAAAAGTAATACAAACAATTCATTGGAATAATTAACATATCAGGTCAAGCCCTGCCGCCATAGATAAGAGTATTTTTTAATGTGCAAAAATTTAAATGAAATATTCAAACAATACATAAATCATAATGGCATTTTGAGCAATCATGTTACCACCGATAAGAGTCCAAGCTAAATATACACATATTACATTTAATATTATTTCATTCCTTCAGCTCTCCGATCCACAACAACCACGAGCATGAGGAGATTGCCCAGTCTGCCGCCGAGAGGATACGCTGGAGCACGGGCACCGTCATCAAGCCCAGCCAGGGATACAAGTACGGTGGAACCATTGGCGGCACTAGCGTCGACTATGCCTTCTATATAGGCTTTCCGCTGTCCTTTGTCTTTGAGATGTCAGGATTGGGCAGGAACGGAGTGGAGTATAAGTTCTACCCACCGGAACTGTACATCCGTTACCTGGTTCAAGAATCCTGGATAGGCATCCAAGCGATGGCCAAAAAGGCCATTGAAAAATATCCGTCTTCCAGGCCGTTGTACGTTCCCGTGAAGCACAAAGATGCCGTAAATGCGGCTCCATCAAATCAGGGCTTCTTCAACAATATAATGGAACAAATCACGAGATTTGCGGATAGAATTTTTTAGGGTTTCTAACTTAATGTTTTAAGACATTTTTGACAATAAAAGACTGGGATACTAGTCTAAGCATAATGTAAATAATAATAAAAAAAAAAAAAACAAAAATAGAAACCATTCTAGATGGCATTTGTTCCAAAACCAATCTTCAAGCCTCCTCGAACCATATTTGAAGAGTGCGAGATATATACTGCTACTGTACATCATTGGTATATCATTGAAATATCCTTGAACCTGCTGTTTGATAAAACATTAAAAGTAAAAATTATATATCTGCTTGAATTTTTGATTATTCTCCAGTTTGCTCTCGCTGAAAGATATTCTCTTGAGGTCTTTAAATTATTTTTAATACCCATGTTCTCTTCCCCATCGTCATCATCACCATTCACTCGCCGGCACTCTCTCCTCTTGCGTTACGCATACGCCTTGTTGTCCGCGTGCCCATGCTATCAACGTGACTTGCCTGTTTCGTGGCAGCGGAAAAAGGGGATGAGCGGTTTCGTGGAGACTCAAAAGGGGGAACCGGCATATCGCTTGCGTCGTCCGATACATTTCACATGCTGCAATTAACGCAACAAATTGCATTTTTAATATGCAAAATTAATGTGGAAAATCTTTCTGTGAAGCAGCAGACGCTGAAACGAGAATGGCACGAGATACTCCGTTTGCGAGCATTTTATTTATAACAGTCATTGTGAAAATTGAAAATCCACATTCGGTCTACAATTAAAAACACTTTTCGCCGGCATCTGCACACATTCATTCATACAGTACGAACACTCCAGTGGATACTGCGTATATTTTAAAATAATAATAAAATGCCATTACAAAGTCAAAGTTGCTCGGCCCAGGAAGCCGCTGTTAATTAGTTTTTCGAAGGCAGCTGACTGACTGAGTCCAGGTCCAGCCATCTAGCCATCCATCTAGCCATCCATTCAGCTCCTGGTCGGGGTGCTGGGTCAAATGTTTTAATTTCCGCACGAATGTCTCTGGCGGAAATTACTTAAAAAAAAAGTCCACGACCCGAGGGAGAGTGTCAATGGGCCCCGCTTTGGGCTGAGAATAATTAGCAGGAGGCCAGCACTGAAGAGTATTTAAGCTAACAGACTGCTTAAACTACCAGATTAGCGCAATTATCGCCACATGCAATGCGAGTTACATTTGAGTCCGAATCCGAATCGGACTCCGATTAGATACACGATCGCCTGAGTCGCTCGCCGTGCCCGAACTGCTCGGCTTGGCCAGTTTGTCCGGCGAGTCAGTTTTCAGTTTCAGAGTGCGAAATGCTGCTGTTTCTGCTGGTCGTGCTGCTGCTCTCCGCCGGCTGGCTCGTCCATCTCAGCCAGGCGGAGCGCCGCCGGAAGGTGGCCAACCTGCCAGGACCCGTGTGTCCGCCCTTCTTCGGGGCCCTGCATCTCATGTTCCGATTGAGCCCGAAGAGTGAGTAAAACGAATAAGATAAGGGAAAACATTAATTAATTAATTTATAAAGATAAGTTTTATGTATGTAAAATATAAAGTGAAAAGAATTTGGAAAGATTTTAAGATATTGAAAAGAGCATTGAATGAACATTAATTTAGTTGAAATTTTAAGTTTACAATTTAAAGGATTTTAAGAAAAGATAAAACTAAAAATTTAGTATACGTCTTATAGAAATCTATTAAATTTAACACTATTGTTAATATATACATTTAAGTACCTCAATTTAAAAGGCACATAATAAAATATGCATTTTAAGAGCTCTCAAACAAATTTATATTAAATTTTTAGAAAAAAAAAATATTAAAAAATTTAAAAGATAAATACTATATAGTTCCCGCTATTTAGTAAAATCATTTAGGCCAACGATCCGAGCGGAATAATAATAATTGACCAAGCCTTATCAAAATAGAATTGAGTTCGATTAGGGACACGTTCCGTATTTATAAGAATTTAATTGCGACTCTTGTAAAACAGCGATAATCTAAATAAAGCCTTGTAATCAAAGAATAAAGACAGTTTAAGCTTCAAACGATCGCATTAAAGCTACAGTGAATATGTAGTAAGTGACCTATAATTATTTATTAAACAAATAAAATATAAAATATATAAAAATTAAATACTCTCTCTCTCGATGTAAAACATTTTAAATAATATATTTGGCTCTCCGCTGAGTCAACTTTTAAAGCAGCTGCTCACTGCCTCTGTGTTTACGCTACTGATAAGCCAGTTTTGAATGCATTTTTCTCATGCAATTCTCTGCTATAAAAAAAATCATAAATTTAAAGTAGAACTTACTCTTTATTTCTCTCTTTTGTGCAAATTACTTGTGAGTAAAACTCGTTTCATTCATAATTTATAAGTCTTATTTGAATTTTTGTCATTGCATGTAACTTGTTTTTGCAAAGCCAGAATTAATAATACATTAGTTTTATGATACACTTGTAGGGTAGGTGGGTAAAGTAACAAATAATGTAAGCTAAAGACTTAAAAGATTTATTTGATTATTATCCCAGATCAAGAGGGGGCCCAAACGACTTTAGATTAGCACGTTTATAGGCATTGAAAATAGTAAACAACTTCCTTGATAATTTAAAAATACTCAATCTCAAGCTAATAATACTTGGCTTATGTCGGACAAACATTTAATGAAGATTAAGGTTAAGATTAGGGAATCTCTTGTACAATCTCAGAGCCATTTATGAATGACCATAACATCGCATTGGGTTCTTATCAATGCGAATTCCTTCTACATAGAGAAAAAATAACGGAATTAAAATGTGTTAGATAAATAAAATTTCTCTAGACAAAAAATATATATTTAACAAATAATTATTTCAAAGTTTTCGGAATTAAAAGTACGGTCACAAATTAATTATACAATTTATATATATTTTTTAAATATTGCTTATATAGATTCTAAATTAAATACCTATAATTCTAAATACAAAGTCAAAACAATATAATTAGCACATCTTTTTAATCTTTTACAATAATAGTTTATCCCTTAATTACTGATAACTCTTTTAATCGCTTTTAGCCTTCCTGAAACTGGGTCGGGAGTACATAAGCAAATACGGGCCCCTTCAGCGCGTGTGGGTCTTTAACCGCCTGCTGATATTAAGCGGTGACGCGGAGCTAAACGAGCAACTCTTGAGCAGCCAGGAGCACCTGGTGAAGCATCCGGTCTACCGTGTCCTGGGCCAGTGGCTGGGTAACGGTCTTCTGCTTAGCGATGGCAAGACATGGCACCAACGCCGCAAGATCATCACGCCCACCTTCCACTTTTCTATCCTGGAGCAATTTGTGGAGGTCTTTGACCAACAGTCCAATATCTGCGTTGAGCGCCTGGCTTCGAAGGCCAATGGGGAGACCTTTGATGTCTATCGTTATGTCTGCGCCGCAACGCTGGACATAATCGCAGAAACAGCCATGGGAACAAAGATACATGCTCAGGCCAACGAGAGCACTCCTTATGCGGAGGCGGTTAAAGAGTGAGTGTTACTATATTTAAGATAAATTGAAAAATTATTTAATTTTTATTATATTTAAGTCATAATTAAATTTATTTTGAACTGCCTAAAGTTTATGCCAAAGATAAGCCTGCATTCCTCAAAAATTGCTGAAGCTCTTGAAGAAATTTAATAAAATTATTAGTCGACTTTTGTGCTACATTTTAATACACAAAATGCACACAGTTTTACTTAAAAAATTAACGAAAATATTTTAATGAATTATTCAGATGCACTGCCCTGCTGAGCTGGCGCTTCATGTCCGTCTACCTCCAGATTGAGCTGCTCTTCGCACTGACCCATCCGCACCTGAAGTGGCGTCAGACACAGCTCATCCGCACTATGCATGCCTTCACCATCAAGGTGATCGAGCAGCGTCGCCAGGCACTCGAGGAGCAGCAAAAGAAGTCCGGGTCTGAAATAGTAGAAGACGATGTGGGTTCCAAGCGGCGCATGGCCCTGCTGGATGTCCTCCTTATGGCCACCGTGGATGGAAAGCCATTGACCAATGACGAGATACGCGAGGAGGTGGACACTTTTATGTTTGAGGGTCACGACACCACCACCAGTGCCCTCTCCTTCTGCCTGCACGAGCTGTCGCGTCATCCTCAGGTGCAGGAGAAAATGCTGGAAGAGATTCAGCGAGTGTTGGGCAATGATCACAAACGATCCATCACCATTAGAGATCTTGGCGAGCTGAAGTACATGGAGTGCGTCATCAAGGAGTCGCTGAGGATGTATCCACCTGTTCCGATTGTGGGACGCAAATTAGAAAAGGACTTTAGATACAGTAGGTGTCGTAGGGAGATAGGGATTTAAGTTTTTCTTTTTATACATTTTTTTTTTTAAATATTTTCTAGCCAACTCTACTTACGGAGATGGAGTACTACCGGCCGGCTCAGAGTTCTTAATGGGAATCTATGCCATCCAGCGGCACCCGCAAACGTACACCAATCCGGATGAGTTTATTCCCGAGCGGCATGAGGATGGAAAGCGTGTTGCTCCCTTTGAGTATATTCCCTTCAGCGCCGGACCGAGGAACTGCATTGGCCAAAAATTTGCCCAGCTGGAAATGAAGATGATGCTGGCCAAGATCGTGCGAGAGTATGAGCTTCTCCCGCGAGGCGAGCGGGTTGAGTGCGTTGTAAATATTGTCCTGCGATCGGATACTGGCTTCAAGTTGGGAATGCGCAGGCGCAACAATATTTAAATTTTAGTGTTCAAGGGTTTTAAGAGGGAAGCGTAGACTTTCTACATATATCATTACCTTAGGCACACAAGAATGTGTACTAGAATAAGGTTCTAAATAATATATATATTTTTAAGAATTTATATTTTTACTTATTTTTACTCTAACATTTTAATAAAGCAACTTAATAAGCTTAAACTATACAAATCCCTATATATCACCAACTGCTAACGTGGCTTTAAAGCCAACTGGAAACCATTGGATGAACCCAGGACTAGCCGCAAATCCAAGCGTAGCTCATTGCCATAGGGTAAAAGTTCAAAATTTGTGAGAATGGGTGCCAACAGGGTTTTCATTAATTTAAGACTAAACTTCCTGGCAGGACAGCTGCGAGGACCCAGGCTGTAGCTAAGAAGCTCCGGAGGAGAGTCCATAAAACGATCACCTTGAAAGTGATTAGCTTTGGCATAGCGACTCTCATTGCGTTGCAGCTCGTACAGATTAATGTAGATCTCAGAGCCAAAGGGTAGGTCGGCAACGCCCACAACACTGTGTGCTGTTTAATAAATAAATAATAAATACTATTATTTAAAGTAAAACCAAGCTACCACGCAAACTTACTGTAGGAAAAGTCTTGTTTCAACTGACGGCCAACTATCACTTGCGGCGGATAAAGTCTCAGTGTTTCCTGGACCACTGCCTCTAGATATGGTAGCTTTTCCAGATTCCAAACCTGATCCTTAACCTGAGCCTGTCTAAGCTCCTCCAAACACCGTTGTTGCACCGAAGGATTCCTGGCAATGGAAACCAAAGCAAAGCTGAGAGCTGAACTGCACAGCAGAAAGCCTAAATAATTGCATGTGTTTAGTTCCGCACAGATTTCTTGATCCGTCAGCTCCTGATCTTGGTTTTCTAGGAGTATTTGCAGCAGGGACTCATGCCACTTTGGGGGCAGAGGCTTCGAATGATCCACCTTCAAGCCCTCGCTCATCTTCACCTTCGGCTGGTGATCTTGGCGATATCTGTTAATCAGATCCTTGTGCTCCTCGTTGAGTTTTTTAATAAGTTTATTCTGACGTCTTCGCATAAAGGGAGAGCTTAGCCAATAGTTAAAGCGGTTGGCAGACTGCAGGCTCAAAAAGCGTTTTCTGTAGAGTTCTGTCAAGCTGTAAAAGAAAATAGAATTTTTTTAAATGAGATTAAATATATATTTATATATAAACTTACTCTGTGAAATTCTTGGCATAATCCTCACTGGGACCTACGCCGCAGGTTGTCCGCACTATGAGATCCAAGACAGATGGAGAGACTATATCCCAGGCATTAAACACACTTCCATCCGCCCGTTCCAGCAGCTTTTGCTGTAGTTGCTCCGCCTGCTGACGACATAGCTCCACCAGTGAATCCATGTTCTCCTTTCGAAAGAGGCTGCTGATTAGGCCATGTCGCTGCTGCCACTTATCCTGCCCACACATAAGTATGCCGCCACCAAGCCAGCCCCGCATTAGCTCATAGCCCGTCTCCAAATGCTTCTCGCTCTCTAAGAGCTGTCTGGCCAGCTCCAGATCGGCCAGGGGTATAAAAAGTCGATGAAAGACCCAGCAACGGCTCAATGATCCATATTTCGTGAGATATTCCGCGCTGCGCTTGAAGAAATCTACAGAAAAGGGGTTAGAAAATGACAGTAAAATTCTTATAAAGTCACCCACTTTTTGGCTGAAGAAAAATTAGCTTGTGCATCGATCCCAACAGCGGCCAGGTGAAGGGTCCTTTGAGATTCCTGATCCGCGAGCGCTGCCGCCGCGTCCTGAAATAATTAAAGGCCGAGGCCAGGCAGAAGCACACAAACGTAGTGGTCAAGATCATGGTTCCAACTGAGCCAAAAATTCGCCAACTAAAGACTGTTGAATGGCCGGTCGAGGGGCAGCACTAATCTCCTGGGGGCCTTACATTTCGCAGATTCTTATCGGTGCCAAAGCCCCCATGTTTGGCCAAAAATAAGCCAAGCGATAGTCAAATCTGGGGCTAAGCTGAGATAAGTTTGGAATATAGTATAGTTTTTACTTATAAATGACGTATTGCTAGTTATCAGTTGCTTATTTATGAGTTTATTGAATTATAAAGATAATTATAAAAATTTTTAATGAGGGAATAACGAATTTTGAAGATAACTTGTCTACAAACTCTTACGGAGTTGTTTTGAATTAATAAAATAATTAGATATTATGAATGGAAAAGCTGTAGATACTATGATTTAATAAATTCAGATAATAGATATCTAGATTTGTGATTTTGCATCTTTTTTTATTATTTCTATATGTATACATTTTTTCCTGAAAAAAAGAATATTCAGTAAAATTCAGTATCCGCCACATGGGTTCCACAAAATGTTGCTTGTTGACTTGGCAACATGTTGCTAAACAGACAAAGCTGACGCCGTGTTTTATTATGGAAACTGTTACGGCATCGAAAATATTTCAAATAAAATATTTCATTAATACTAGACTTTAAATAATATATATGTTATTAAATTCTATATTTAATTCTCTCATTCTCATTTTATTCTGACCGTAAAATCACTATACATAAGTGTGAACATGGAAGCCACTCTCCAACCAGTCAACTTGATTGGCCAAGACGAAAATTGCCAATACCCAGCGGAGGCGGAATGGGAAGCAGCAGATGTGTGTGCGCGCCATCTGTGAGATACACGAAGTCAGCTACAAGATACAAGATACTCGTGCGATACCCTTGGCTGATAAATATTTAAAGACTCACCTAACATTTATGGGTACGAGATTCGAAACTATTAGGCAAACCAATTTGGGGCAATTGAGTGGGGAGGATATGGCCAGCGGGCATTATCCGGACTACGAAATCCGGATCCACGGAGCAGCTGTTGTGCCCGGCAAGCAAACAAATCTTTTGTCTTTTACCAGAGCTGCGGTTGCCGGGGTCACCGCTTCAAACTCATCCTGCACAACCATTGAGGGTTGGTCAACCCTTTCAGCTGTTGGACTGTCAAAAGTACATTTGCCTTGGTTACGCCACAGAAGTATCCCCGAAGCAAGTAATGACAATATCAGCAGGACCTTCTCCGCCTCCGCCTCCTGTTTTGCCTTAAAATTTGTATATTCTTGCCTTCGGGGAGTTGGAAAGTTGGGCAGCTAAAGGGGGCTGAGAGGAGCTGAGCTAAGAGTTTGTTGTGTTCCACTCTCATTTTGCGGCGTTGATGAAACTTTAATGACACACAATACGCATTCAAGCCAAGCAGAACGGCCATGTGTCCAGCTTCTATCTTCACTTTGGTTGGTTTTTTTGCTGACTACACTAGGAAAATGAGTTTAAATGAAATTTAAAGAGCTAATTCAGTTTTATTTTTTAGACTACCGATAAACAAGTTTATAAAATGTAGCAGTAGAATTTAAACTTGGAAATACAATTTTTTAATTGAAATAAAATATATATATTTTATTTATTTTGTGATTCTCGTTATATAACTTCTTTTTCCTAGTGCACTCTACTATTTTTCTGCTCAATTTCATTTTAAGGCAGAACGGACAAAGCCGGCTAATGGCGGCTAATGAAGGCAGTTTTATTGGGGATTTTGTGGGCCGTTGAACCCGGATCCGAGCACTCGCTGTCTCCCCAGTTGGCCATATCCTGCACCGAGTGTGCAAATGTATTTATGAGGTATTCATGCATTCATACGTCAATGTCAGGGACAACTCCAAGGACTCTCCGGTCCGAAGTCGGGTGCAATGGCCAAGGAGGAGTCACCAACATCAGACATATCCAACTACCAACTCGCGTTCACAAATGAACAAAAAGTTTGATGACATCGTCGCCGGTGACAATGAAAACTAAGCACAGTACAAAGCCAGAAGTCCGAGGGAGAGAAAGCTACGCAAAAACGGAAAACATCATGGGGAAAAAATTGGAGTACGACAAACGGCGGCAGGATACGAATCCTTTCACAGGCCTGCCGAATATGCGCTCCTGCGAAAAAGTTAAAACAAAGACATGGCAACAATTTACATTCCCATTGTTTGCCTCGGCTGCAGATACAAGTTTGAAAAAAAAAAAAAAAAACTGTGGATAGTTAGATACAGACACATGCAGGTCCAGTACGTTTCAGTAATGGAAAATAAGTATTTATTATAAATAAAATAAATAAATCATTATAGCACATATGATACTCATTAGGTCGCTGAAATCAAAGAATATGTATGGAATATAAATTTCTAATAAATTAAATAAATAAAAAATAATATTCTTATGAATTTAAATTTTTTTAATTTTTTAAATATTTCGAACATATTCGTCTTGAAACGCACTGTACATTTTCCTATAAATTGCAAATGCTGTCGGTCAGCCGCCAAGTTAGAGCAAGAAGTGAGCCACAAATACTAGGAAGGGAAGGACAACAGGAGCCGAGGATATGTGCTGCAAGAACTAAAAGGACTAAGGACAGCAAAAATGGAATGCGGCAAAGAAAGAAAAGTCAGGCTACAACGAAAAAATCAACAATATATATTTTAAGACAAAAAATATTTAATGACAGAAAAGAGGGAACATAAAAAGGAAAATATTTAGAAAATATGTTTATATCCTTGAGTGAAATATATATTTAAATCTTTAATGTAGAGTACCTACTCAGTCACGTAAACCCAACTATTTCTCGCCATTGTGGGATGGCTGCATTGTTGTTTTTTTCTTGCTTTCGTTGGCAACCGGAAGCATTTTGCATGAATTGCCCATAAAAGTGATATGCACATCAAGATTGTCCGATGTGAGTGTTGTGATAAGCGCGAAAATTTGCTTACTGGCTGGAAAAACTTTAAGGTGAGGCATTCCTCACTCCTCGCGGCTGCTAATCAAGACGAACGACACTTGGCTAGACATTTAATTTGGATACTGCAGCTAAAAGGTTGCCATCAGTCTCAGGCCCGCCCTCCGCCCATTAACCAGCGGTTAACCAACCCTTAACCACAAGTTGCTAACCACCACCACCCCCTAACTACCAACCCATTAACCGTCACCCATTAGGCATCACTCATAATGAGCTTGGGATTGAGGCGAAACTATGGGAGCACCGGGAGAAATAATTATGATATTTATTTTAAAGTTGAGAGGATACATCTGTGATATCTTTCACATGTACTGACAAACTTTGTCACCTTTTCTCTCCGTGTAAAACCTCCACACACACTCGCATATTAATAGGTCCACATTCCTTTTCCTTGGTCCCCAGTCCCGCCGCCATCTCCCAGATGTCATATGTCAGGCGTCTGTAATAATGCGAGCTGATGACTGCGTTATGATTACTGTCAGCGGCAGGCACTCAATGAATAAGCAGATGAGAGGGTGTCATCCTCCCCGTCGTCCTTGTGGGGCTTATCACGCACTTTTCGCCCATGCCCACGCCCACTCCTACGCTCACACCGGGACCACATGTGACTTGAGGTGGCCCGCAGCGCCAGCAACTTTGACTCGGCAACAATTTATCACGGCCAATTTAACCACTTAAGTGCGAAAAAGGTTTCAGCAGACTTCCCACACCGCACACGTAGAGTGAAATGCGTGCAAAATGAAATATTGAACGAGAGCTGCAACTGCAACTGCAACTGCAGCAAGGCAGTGACAACGAGCCAGCGGCATTTCAGGCCCGAATCTGTATCTGTATCTGAGTTGGAGTCTGGCCATTGCCACTGACCACTGAATGTATCTGCATCTGCATCTGTATCTGTTCTGCCAGCGGCATTTATTTGTTTACAATCTGTTTGGAGCAAAGCTGCCGCAAGGCTTAAAAATCTGCATTTGCATCTGGACACTAGTGGGGAATGTAAAGGGTTGAGGTCCTGGCACACAAGGACTAATTGAAAAAGACAGTAGCCATAAGCGAGCACATTTCCATATCAAATTGTTTTTTATCCAAAGCGTCACATTGACTTTTGATATTTTTTTAAAAGTCTATATTGATGAATTGGTTTAAAATTGAAAATGTATGACAATTTATCGCATCTACTAGACACACTAACCCTGTTGAATATATAATTTTTTAAATATTAATAATTTTATAAAGGGAATGGTATAAATTCTGATTCTTTATTTTTTAAAAAGCAAAAGAGATATATTTATTAAAGTTTGACAATTGTGTTTAAGGTCTATAATACATGAATTTATATTTTATAATATATATTTGTTGGACAAATATTATTAGTTTAATATTTAAAGTTTCGGTTTAAATCTTTAAAATCCTCCCAAATGTATATATTTTTGTGCTCATATTTCTCCCTTATAATACAAGTTAATGTGTTAATTGCTTTTCTTGCGGCTGAAATGGGTTTAAACCGAGCGCCACTCATGGAACATGGTCCAAAGGGCTTAACCGTAATGCTAAAGGGCCACTTCAGTTGAATGGCATCAAATCGGCTTTGGCCACACTCTCTTTCAGCCATTCTCCTCATACATATGTGGTGTAAAAGTGCAAATTCATGTTTTGTTTGACGAAATCTGTATAAATCTAAAGACCGAGAATGCCAGCAGTCAACTCAGCTCAGAGTTCTTGAACATCCGAGGGATTATGTAGGGAATTGGTGCGAGGGCAGGCGGTATTCGAAGCCATGTAAATGGATTGCGGGGCTTCTGGGTCAAATGGAATTAGCCACCATTTCAGGGGAGGCTATGCTGGTCCTTCGAAGAACCACGAAGACGCGAACACTTGTTGAGCGAACACACAATTTTCACACTCATTAAAAATTTGCATAATTATGCCAGCCTCCCTCCCGCTCATCACCACTTTGGGGCAGACAGGACTCGGAACACGGAGAGCTCAAGGACCCAGGACACTCATAACCAAACGAGCTTTTCATAAGGCCGCGAGAATGTTGAATTATAAATGCATGGAAATTAAAAGCAATTACATGAAACTCGACTCTCTCCCCCCCCTTCCGTGTAAAAGCAAATAAACTGCGTGTAATGATGCTAATCCCTTAAGCCACCAAACATTTCGATGGGAGAGAGATTCTGGGAGGGCTGACAAAAAAGGGCTATCAATTTGCATTGCGTTTGGCTCATTAGCGTCACTGCCACTGACCACTTGTAAATTTGGCCTGTCTATATGGAATATTCGGAAAATTTATGGCCTTATTTCTGCGAGAGCATGGGTAGATATTAGACTTAAAAAATAATATTTAATTATTTTAAAGATTCTATTTTATTAAAATTTGAGCCCAGCCAAAAATCCCCGTTTATGTTTATACTACATCTGTTCTGAATAATCCTCTTTCTGCGCCGATCTTTCCATTGATCTGGAATTTTGAGTTCTGTAGTGAATAAATATTAATAAAATTCATTTATAATAATCATGATAAATTGCGTACCCTATATGTATAAGGATCGGAGCAATCCTTACATCCAAAAGAAAAAAAGAACCCATAGAGGAGAGCCATAGGCAGCTGAAATACCATATCGCATACCGTGACCATTATTTTTATAAGGATTTTCTTCTGGCTTGTAAGCAAGTTGAGGCTTGTAAATATATCCAGACAGTAAAAACGGATTTTTAAAAATATATTAGGGGTTCGAAAACTAATGATTTATGCTGAGCTTGCTTGTTTTTACTGTGACAGGGCTTGGAAAAATATTTCAGGCTACTAAGATTTTAAAGTTTAAACATTAAAGTTGTCTTGAGATAGTTTGATAAAATTTTTTATGAATGTTAAGAGCTTTAAACATTAAATTTGTAAACTCCTTTAGCTCACCTCGTTGGAAAACCCTTGCCATTTACATTTTGACAAAATATTGCGGTTTCGGCCTGTTCAATGCTCCATAAGCTTGAATTACAGCGAAAAGCGGGAAAATATTTATTTAAAATATTTTCAATTGCTGACTTTTGCCATTATATTAAGCGAATAATTAAATGTCAATAGAATTAAGCCAGACAAAGTGGGGTAAACACAGTAAAACAAGCTAGTAAATAAGAAAATCAAGAGCTAACTACTCTTTATAGTAACTCAAGTTTGAATTTAAATTTCTTGTAATAAGTATAGACAACTCTGCTCTTCAAAACTTATTGGCCTTAAATCGCTGATTCTGCATTGAAAATTGCTGCCTCGCTAAGCCGGTAAGTCCAACAAGAAAAATCACTTTTCTCAGACCGGGTGGGATTTTTGGATGGTTTGGGAATTGCTTTCGATTTCTCGAACGTTTTCCCGCTTAATATGCCAAACACAGTTTGACTTTTATTCAATATGCAAAAGATACGCGTCAATTTGTTGCCCGTCTGCTGAACTTTTTAATCTGGCTGAGATTCATTCTGCCTTCCTTCCTGGTGGCTCCTCTTTAAATCCTCACCAGACTCCGCTATTGACTCCTGAATGGTTAAGGATGTTGTGGCCAGATTTATGTTGGCAGTTTTACAGTTATTTTAAGCACCGCCTCGAAGAAAGGCGAACAAGAGCTACTTAAGTCCGTTCGCAGGAAACTTTTGCAACTATTAAAGTCTTAAGTAGAAGTGGATAAAAGGAAAGCTAACTGTAAATGCATTTCCACGAGAGCAGCAAGGATATCACGTGGCAATGGGAAACTTCGTCCTGCAGCGTACTTATGCGGCGGCCTGGCCAACACTTTCCGTTTGTTTGTCCGAGGGCAAGGCAAAAAACTGACTTAAGCTCACATTATAAGCACTGCGAAGGGGAGGATGGGTGTTTACTTGCCAGGTGTTTTTACCAGGTAAATGGGTAACAGGTTCAAGGATTTTTAAGCTTGCTAGAAATCTCCAGAATTTTAGGTATGCCTTTCAGGGACTTCCAGGACTTTCTCTCTTTTTAGCTTTACTTTTTTGACTTATGGCAAAAGCAAACGAAATGCCAAATGATTTGCCAATCCCTCTACACCCACATTTTCCGATAATATGCACCCTCTTTAGCCTTAAATCAATGTTGACAAAAGTTTTATTGGATAAGTTTGTTTAACGACAAGCCAAAGTAGACGACGCACACAAAAGGGCAGGTAAAAAGGCAAAAACTTCTTGCCGTTTTTGTTTGAAAAATCAAATTGAGCAAAAGTTGATCTCAAACAGGATGAAGCTAAAGGAAAGCCAAAGTTTTTCCAGCAAAAATCATTGGACGCGGCAAGTTTGCAATTTGATTTGTGTTCAATGTGCGCGCAATTGATTAGCCATTCTGCCAGAGTTCATGAATGTCCTTTCTCAGTTTTCGAAAAATTTTTATTGGCACTTGGCCTTATTTAGCAGATTGTTGGAGAAAATATTGCAGAAAAACATATAGCTTTAAAATATATTTAAAATGTTATATTTAAGGTAAAAATTAAAAGCATAAAGCAATATGTTGTTGTTAACTATAAATTATATTGAAATTGTAGATGCTTTAGTTAATATATTTTCTAAAATTAAGTTTTTTAACCAATAATCTTGTAAGTATAATATTATTTATTAATTCAATTCATATATTATATATAATATTTGTAATTTTTCCCTGTGCATTCACCTTAGAACCCCTAGCCAGAGGCATCTGCTATCTTCATCTGCAAGTTTGTCCCACTAAAACAGTGCCGCTCGAAGCACCAACAACTGTTGCAGGACTCACACTCCTTCTACAATCCTTTCTCGCACACACGAGAACACTTTGTGGTTTGGCAGCCGCAGACTCCTGCTGTTTAATATGCTGTTAAATTACATTAAAATTTGAAAAGAGCTGGCTGCCGAGTGCTGGCTGGCTGGCTGGTTGCCTGATAAGCGCATTACTACTCGGCGAATGTGATCCTGGGACTGAGCGCCGAGGAAATTAATAACCAAAGTCGGCATGGCCTTCAATGTCAGGCGGCAGTAATTGCCTGGCAAATAATTTAATGCGAAATCATGGCAGGCCACGCCCTGGGGCCAGCAGAGCTTGTAGCGAATTTAAAATGCAATAACCGGATTAGATTGTGTTTCAGCCATATCGGCATGTCCTTTTTGGCCACCTTCTCTCTCTCTCGCTCTGTGGCTGTTGCATGTTACTCTGGTATTTATAGAGTTTTAACGCAATCGCAATTTCGGTTGACATTTTGCGCTCTCGGCCATTTCCCATTTCGCTACACTTTTCCGCCTGCCATTGTTGCGCCGTTGCTGCAGGCCATCGATAGACGTCTACAGGTGACTCTACTACCTGTGTCCTCTAAGCCTCCCAAAATTCACCCCCCAAACTGACTGTCTGCCTTATGAAAAATGCATTTTGTCTGTCGTCGCTGGTCCGTGAAGCGAACCTGCGGCCGTGTGGCTAATATCAGTTCATTTGGCTTTTGAATTTGTTAGTTGATGTCTATAGTTCACTACGGCAGGGGCCAATATCTATTCATTTAAGTGGCTTAAATTAAATCGCCTTTATTGGCCACTAAACACACAATATCGGCTTTTATTTATGTCATATACATATGTGGTGGTGAAAGTGGTTTAATTTTACAAAATATTAAAGTTGAGCGGACAAGAAGTTATGAAAATATTAAAAAATCTAATAATATATTTTTGTAAATTCTTTTTTAATACTTTACAGAAAATATAATTGAAAAGTCAGACCCAAGCTTAAGATGTTCAGAATACCTAATGAAATCAAGTTGAGTGCTAATCAAAACCTGCTGGTTTTTTTATTTATCCACAAAACTTCTGTTTCTTTTTTCAGATTGCTAAAAAATCAAAACATCCCCTTTGGTGTCAAACAAGTTTTAAGAATATAAATCTCATAATTTTTTTGTGAGCCTTCCATCAATCACAATTCTGACACTTGCAACACCTGTGGCTATGCCTTTTTTTTTGGCCGCAACAACCCTCTTCCCTTATTTTTTTGGGAGGGTATTGATGTTCGGACAAATTAAACCAAATGCAAATAAGTCAATTTCAGATGAAACACGAAGCGAAATTAATGTGCTACAAAATAAATACGACAAGATAAATGTTTCTGCTGCCGGGTAACAAGATAAACTGATGTGGCTGTGCTAATAAAAATACACGAGAACGAGGACGAGCCCGAGTCCTGCGAGGCGTCCTTGCGAAGTGTGTGAAGAACGCTGCCGGCACGTTTAGCATTTCAAAAGGCGTATTGTTTATTCTCTCCCCCCTTTCCCTGTGTGTTTTCACATTCAATGTTATTTATCTCTGCTTTTTTCACACTGCCCTCCGAGCTACGATCCCTTCGCCTTTGTAACCCAAGTTCACTTTCGCAGTCCGCTTTTGTAGTTAACTTCTTTGTAGTTTCGTTTGCTTATTCATTTCCTCTTTCCCACGCACTCGCACACATGAAAAGTTATTTTTTCCTTTTCCCGCAACGAAAATGAAACGCATTTCACCCATCCGAGTGGGTGTCTCAGTGTGTGCCTGCGGAAAATAAGCGCAGAAAACTGGGAAACTGGAAAACTTGTCACGTGATAAACTCGGAAAGGAAAAGAATGTCACGTACTAAGAACGCAGCGACAACCTTTGCCACTTAAAGTTTTAAGTTCCCCGCACAGAAATATGTTTTAATTCCATAATCAGCTTGCACTTGGCCAAAAACCCGAAATCAATTCCCCATTGTTTGGCGAGGTCCTTATCCACCGAATAAAAATCCTAGTATACTTAAGGGCTCCCCGAATGCTGGTCACGTAGATTCCTTCCCCTTCCCCAGCTTTCTTTCTTTTTTTGGGAAGCTGAAGGACAGCTGTTTGGGTGCACTTAGCATTGCTACATAATTTCTGATGGCGTCATTTTAAGAATTATGAATGCCACGTGACTTTTGCTGGGCAAATAAGAGAAACCGGAAATCGGGCCACTGGATTTTTCCATGTTAAGTAAAGCCGGAATCGAAGCATTTAAGATTGTTCAAATGAACAGAAAAAAGGGAGTTAGTGAAAGGTGAATAAAGGTGAAAAGACTGCTTAGGAAATTAAAGGATTTTTTAAGGAAATTATAGATTTTTTATTTAAAAAAGAGGCGAGAGTATTCAAAGGACCCTCATTTATTTTATTATATTTTATACATACTCCAGCGAGTGTTCTTTGCCCATTTCCATCTGAGACTTAAAGTTGCCCACGGCCGTATGCTGAATTTTAATTTATATCGTCTGGCAGCCGGACACCGCCGGAAAAACACCTCGGTGACCGGTCAAAGGTGTCACACATAAACCATTCAATCTGACAGTCAGTTGGGAGAATTGCAGAATCAGAGACTGGGCTTTTAGGGGGGAATATAGTGATATAGCGATAGACACAGACAACGACAATGACAATGCCCACCACTGTAGACCGCAGTCAAACTTTCGATTTCACTTCGTTAACGTGGCGAGTTGGACACGTATCCGCCCCGTTAGCCCACCTTGCCGTGCGCTGCAATTTATTTTTTTTCTGCACATTTGTCCAGACTTTTTCGCCTCGCTCCATATTCATTTCGGTGGTGCAAATTGCGCACGAAACATGCGAATTCGAGTGGTGAGTGTGAGTGGTGGTGAGTGCACAAAACCAATTTGTAATAAAGACGATGATGGCGAGGAAAGCGTAGAGAAAACGCAATGCTTTCATTCCATTGTCCATTGTTGTTTTACTCGGGATTCAGGGATAATAAGGGTATATTTCTGACAGTCGAAATGGGGGTTTGTTTTATAAAATCTAAGAAAATCTCTTAAAGTCTTTAATATTTCTTTAAATAAATAAAATTGTGAACCACTTATATAAACCTTTATCAGGCAATAAGACAGAAAGTTCCTTAAAGAACAGCTGCTTTAAATTATATATTTTTTAGCTAGCTACCTATTTAAACTAAAATATCTTCATGGTCTGTCTAAGGTACCTCCTAGTCGAGAAGGATACCTCTTTTATAGTTGCTTGAGGAATAGATGTCGGTCGGAATGGCTCACTCGGACGGCTTGGCATTATGCGGCATCAAAAGATGTTGACACATCACGCAGTCGTCCTGGCATTTGAATGTTTTCAATTAACTTTATGTAGATAAATAGTAGCAACAACTGGCCCCCGTTGGTTGTCTCCACTGGCTGGGTCCTGCCGCGTTCTTAGTTGGCCTTAAAGGCGTAGTTGGCCAAAAGGGCGCAGCTAAAATGAAACATTGCAGGGCGGTAAATTACGCTGGCAGGGACGGCGATAAAAGGGGGTAGCTTGGCGGAAATTGCATTATCAGCGTCAAAAGGCACACAGCACAGACAACAACAACCCCCCCCCCTCGTTGGTACCCCCTTTTTGGTGGCATGTTTTGCCGCCGGCTCTTTGCCGTTGCCACTTCCTGCACTTCCCGCCGAGACATTGAGTTGTGATAGCACAACTTTTCCAGCGGCGTCGCGCGTTGCGCATAATTACCGTTACAGCGGGAGAGGGCGGGCGCGCCCGCTCAAGACTGATGAGCAGTTTATGACTTGACGCTTTCGCAGTGCATTTAATACCGTTATTGTGGTGCATTTGTTGCCAACAGTTAATAACTGTGCACTGGAAAAAGGTTTTTTTTCGTGAAAATATTTTTTTTAAATGTGATTAAATATTTGTTATTTATTATATATTATTTAATACATATTTTTTTGAAATTTTTAAATAAATATATTTATATCTAATAGTATTATTTACCAATTTGTTAAGAATATTAACTTCCGAAAAATATATATTAACATTTTAAAAACAATTAAAAATAAAATGTAATATTTTTCCGAAGACAAATAGTATAATAAATAATATTTAAAATAATAATTAATAAATATAATGAAATAATTCTTGCAAGTAATAAGACTATCCCCTACCAGAATATATTTTTAAATATTTTTAAAGGATGTAGAAACATCTATATTTATGTTATCAAAACATTTTCTTAGATTACATTTCTATAAATAATCAAAAATATATTTTCTGCAAGTGCTCGTTGCAGCTGCTAAATGGATTACGTACCCTGGCCATTGTTCATTCCGTTTATATGAAATTTTAATGAATTGTAAAGCCAGGACATCTTGGAGCAGCACACATGGGGTGCCCGGTTACTGAGGGAGTCCACCCATGTTCGGCTCTCTATCAGCCAAACATTATCGCAGTCTCTACTTCAAGTTCAATAAAGTTGAGTGCCTGGCACAAATGGAAATTTTACGCATACCCATCGAGGCGAGAGCTGGAAAGTGCCCTTTAAAATCACTTTATTATGCCGGCATGTGGGGTATTTTTTACCCCCCGAATTGTCGGAACGGAGCGGACACATTTGTTCCGGGGGGCGATGCGACAATTTATAAGAAAATTCCTATCGAACTCTCCGGCGACGCTGGGCCAATGTCTTTTGGGCCGATAAAAACGTACCCGGCACGCGCTTTAATCATGAAAAATCATATTGAAAGGCGCCGTTCCGCACATGTAGTGGGCGTGCCAGCCATTAAATGAATATTTTAACAAATTTGCTTTTACAAGCTCGGCTCGACAGGATATTTAAGAGCCCGGCACAGGATCGCATCGCATCGCACACACAAAACAGCTGCACAATTTCCGTAGGAAACTTTTGCGCTGCAAAGTTTTTCTGGGCGACTTTCGACAACACCAACAAGCGGGGAAAGTATCCTTGAAGGATGATTGTGTTTAAATACTCTAAATTCTATAATTGATATTTATATTTTAAAAATATAAGATAAGAAAAATATAATATTACGTAACCCTTATGTTTAGTTAAATCTAGAATTTTCTATTGATTGTCCTAAATTGTCCCCTAAGTCCCTTCAAAATCCTTACCTCAGCCGCCATGCCCTGTGGGCTATACACTTCTCTGACAAGTTGGAAGTTTCCGCCGCATGCATTTCAATTGCTCCGCCGTTGCCGTCGACATTTACATGCCAAGTCATTGGCCAAAGTGTCCATCCACCCCCTCTCGACGGTGTCTTACATCTCTTTGACTCTAATAGATTTTAATCAGCCGCAGGACATGCGCCGGACGACAAGGACAACGAGGACGCCGACGACATGCTGTTATGGCCCCAAACCGCGCTTGGCGACAGTCGAAATTCCTTGCCCAGCATCCGATGAGAAGCGCCTCGAGCGGATCAAGGCTTGCCTTTAATTATGCCAGTTGTGGGAATCGGGGGAAATAAAGAAATGAAATCCCTATTTTTGAGGCGTTTTCTATGTTTTTCTTTGTTTTATTTTGCCAGCGGGGTAAAGGGAAAGTGTGAGAGAGCTTTTGAGTGCCAGTTTAGCGTGCGTTTTTCCACACAATTTGTCGGCAGGACCTTCGGGGCAGCAGAACACACCTCTAATGAGCCACTCCACCACATCCTTGAAAAAGCGCTGCATTTTCCAGCACTTTGACACGTTCACGTTTTTTTCCTGGAAGGAGAGGGCGCCGCATACTTTTATTTGCGTAATTGGCCAAATGCTGAGTGATGTGGCCAGCGACTTTATGGCGAAGCAAATTTAATACCCTTATCGGCATCGGATGTTACTGGCCATAAAATGACCCGCATTTTCAGCCATTCCGCTCTTGCTTCTGACAATAAAAGTGTCGAGTGGAGTGCGTGTAATGAGCATCGGACTCCGGGACCCCAATCGGAAAATGTCCTGCTCACTTTTCAGACTTCTCTGACTTCTGACCGAACAAACGGATGGCTGGCTGGCTGGCTGGGAAAAGTGTTTTAAAATGCAAAGCATCATTATTTGTGGGCATCGTTAAATTTCATTTAAAGCTGCGCAAAGAGGAGTCGCCAGATGACGATGACGACTTTCCACCCCGCAGCAAGGGTCACGGGTCCTGCGCTTATCTTGTCATTGTCATCTTTATTGGCTGCCATAATCGTCCTGCGGGTGTCCATAATTCCGCATGTAATTTGATTACCCACGCAGCCCGCAAATTGCCACGCCTGCCGATATCAACAACAACTTCATTGGCACTCTATGGCCTCTGTAGTAATGGGGGAAAACTTTAAGATTAAAGTGTGAGAACTTTAATTTCCAAACCTCTAAAGGAGCTTTAACACTTGAGGTACATAACTCAGTGTAATTTTTTAAGGCAATAACCCTAACGAACCCCTTGGCAACCCTGATAATTACCATATGTTCAATCCATTTAATAATAAAAGCTGACTTGAATATTTATAAAAGTAAACATTATTAAATTTTATTTTAGTACCCTTCGTTATTTTGAAGTTCCTTCAGTCGCAGAACATATACGAAAGCCGAGAGAAAGGTCAGCACCTATTGCAACATTATTGAAAATATTTTAAAGAAATCAATTTGCAAACAAAATAAAATTAAAGAAAGCCCTACCGCGCCCACGAAGCTGGCCTGGAACGAAACATGGACGATTCTTAGTTCGTCGGTTGTGCTATTCATTGAGGCAATCCAGACGAAAGCCTTCACCAGCAGGTAAGCTGCAATAATGAACAGCATCTGAAAACTGTCCGATTTTAGTTTATCGTAAAGTCGTACCTCGATCTGAACGCACCAGTTCTATACATACTACATGCCTGTAAAGAGTTCCATAAAATCCAACGCACAGCGCAACCAAATACAGAAAGTTGATGATCAGATTCATGAAGAGCAGGTTTTCTGGGGAATCCGATGTGTTTAAATTTATAATAGAGGTCACTATATCTGCCAGACAGAGGGCCTGTGGATCAAGGATCGGTGAAGTCAAAAAGTATCGACACTTTCATTTTCCAACTCACTAAAGCAGTGGGTATAATAACCAGCACGCAGATTTTCGCCGCGAATGTTGGAAAAACGCACATCCTTCTGATCGCCAGAAGCTATGAATTTCACATTCACATTGCTGAAATTATGAAAAATCTTCGAAACTTTTAATTTTCAATAAATGTAACTCTTGCCATGGCTTGCTCAAGTTATGTCAGACAATGAAAAGTATTCGTATTCAAAACGAAGTTATTGATGTATCATTACATGGTTTATAAATAAGTGACAACTCTTCCAACTTTAGCTAGTTACTTACAAGTGCTAAGCCGCAAGATGCTCAAGTGAAGGAGTCCTTGGAGCCCCTAGGATATGTGAACAACAAGGACAACAAGGCGGCCACCACCAGCAATGCCAACCACAGAGTGGACAATTTCCAGTTGAAGGCACAAAAGCAGGGACACCCCCGCATCCTGCTGGACCTTCGGGCCCTGTTTGTTGTCCGTCGTCCCGTATCTTGTATCTGGTATCTGCCCTGGGTGTCCTGCGTCTCTGCTAAAATAATCGCCACAATAATCTGTCAACGACAGCTGCTGATGTCATAAAAACCTTTTGAAGATGTCGTTGCCGGAGTCCTTGTTAGGACACACAAACAGGAGCGCACACACACACAGGCTAATGATAATTTGCCACAATTTACACTCCGAGCAGCCACAGCAACAGGACCTCCTCGTCCTGCTACCAAAATGGCTGCGATAAAATCATTGATGAAGCCAAAAGCTAATTGAATGTTAATCGCTTGCCATTGACATTGCACGTGGCGGAAAAAGGCAGGTCGGGTGGGAAATTCCCCTGAAAACCCATCTGAAAATGCGCAAAAAGAGGGATAGAAAACTCTGAACCAACCACTCCCCCGAACTTTGATCCGATAAAGCTCAAAGGTAAGCGGTCAATTTGCATAAAGTAATGATAAATCAACAGCCAAAAACGACCTTCAAGATGCGTTATTTGCACTTGGTTGTTTTGCAGCGAACGAAGCAAATAGAATACAAACCGTCTTTAAATTAAAAATTAAATTTTAATCAACTCCGGGATGCGTATCGGTGGGGTGGGAAAACGAAGAAAAGCACTGGGCAGTGGGGAGCCTTTTCTTCTTTTTTTTTTGTCTGCTTCTATGACATATCGCGATGGAAAGTCTGGCTTCTTTTCTTCTACTTCACGATGAGTTGGTCTGGCATTTGGATTGTGGCATTAGCTTTTAGGGTATTCATAGAAAGTGGTTGGTATTTAATTTAAGAAATATTTATATATATAATTTAAGGGTTTTAACTTTATTAAATTTGCTAAACTTTACGGAGTTTGTAAATAAATTAAGAGTTTTTTTTAATGGTTTAAAGAATAATTTCGTTCTGCATTATCTGAATATTATTTAGAAAAGTTCTCAGCAACTTTAATTTATTATAATAATTATAATATTAATTTCTATTTCTATTTTAAATAATTAAGCAAAAATAAAAACATCTACTTTGCCAATTTTAAAACATCCTGACTTAAAAACAAAGCAAAATTTTGGCCTGAAAAGCCAAATTCACACTCTCCAAAAACTTATAAATATACTGACCTAGTAAATAATGAAATGCAGATTTTTAATCCTTTTATTTTTTTGCCAAAAAAAATCAAAAAGCTATAAACACATTGCTAACGTTCACACTCTCCAGAACGAAACATGAAAAACAGTTGGTCGATAACAAGGCAGCAAATTTGCATTTCTGCAACCGAAAATGTTTCAATTGCATTTCGTTCAACTGGCAACTGCCCCTGACAGCAGTCACATTAAATGCAGGAACCGAATCCGAACAGTATCCACGGAACGGCCCTTTTGTGGTTCCGTGGAGTCAAAGTTGCAATAGAAATACTGGACCAAAGGCAACATCAAATGCAAATGCAAACAGACAGCAACGGTCACAACAGCCGCAGCAGATGCATCAATTGTCTAATTGTTTGCCGAGACAGAGTCGTCATAATGTCCATCAAAATGCGGGGAAGGGGCCAGGAAACAGAATGTCCTTGTTGCAGGTACACAGAGCAATAAATGTAATACAATTTCAATCTTGAAATAGTGAAAATGAGATGCTTTCTTATTTAAAGCTGTACTTAAATTTCGTATTTAAATTTTAACTCAATGTATATTTTAGAAAAGGTTATAAGATTATGAATATGTTATATGT
>JAEIIJ010006381.1:0-34886 GCA_018904815.1 Drosophila ogumai
TAAATAAGCATGCAATTTTTAAAATCTTTTATCTTTCTTTAATTCAATTTATCATACTATATCTTTATATATTCTGTATTAATTATGGAATACAATCCAATAATTAAACTCCCACATAGTATCATATTATATATCAAAATCCATTAATAAATCAACCAGAAGTTAATTTATACTAATGCCAAACCTCTCCTCATTCGATATTATCTCAACAATCATTAGGAATTTGTCTGCTGTAGGTACATACTACACATATACGAGGGCGAGATCCTTTACCTACCCGAAAGTCAATCTTAAAAATGCACCTTATCTTGTTCGACCCGAAATTCTAATCAAACAAATTCTCACCTTGCCGGTGGATGTTGTTCGTGACGATGTTGTTGCTTCATGTTGCTGTTGCTGCTGCTGCTGCTACCCTTTACCTTTTCTCGATTGTTGGTGGGCGTGTTCGATGTTGAACGTTCTGTCGGCATAAAAGAGGCGGCGGCATCCACAGCGGCAACATTTCTGTGTTCTTCACTCGGTTTTTTTTTCTGAAATTTTTTTTTTTCTCCTTTGGCTGCAGCCGCATTTAACTCGCGCCTCTGTCTGACATGTGAGAATTTGCCGTAAATCAACCTGTTGCTGTTGGTGCTGCTGCTGCTGATGTTGCTGCCTTGATGTTGGTGTTGCTTTTGGGCAGTGGTAGTTAGGAGAAATATTTTATAGGGGGTTCTAGAGGAAATACCTTCTTAAAATTCTTCATAAGTTAAGTTATACATATAACTTGATTTAATGTGTTTTATTACTTTATTTCAGTAAATTGGTTTTTTGTTTAACAAATTTAATGAAAGAAATTTAAAAACACTAAATTTCTTTTTACTTTTAAAATAATAACTTAGTAATTTCAGTTTTTTTGTAGTATTGAAGAGACTTTAAATTAAAAAAAATATACTTTGAAATTCATCACTAAATAAGATTGAATATTAAGAAGAAAAAAAACGTATAACTTGAGAAATTTTTTAAAAATATAAATTAAGCCCAAACTATCCTAAATAATTACATTTTCTTTAAAATTTCCAAAATAAAACTATTTTTTATTACAGCTTTTCTTGACTTTAATATGAAGTAGCTAATTAGAAGTATAATTATAAATTTAACAAATTATTTAAAAAGATAATAAACCCCCCTTTAGTCACGTCTCTGCTGCTGCCGCACACGTTTTTCGGGCTTATGAAGTGCCACCGAGAAACAGGTTAATCGATTTTAAATCGGTTTCGATGTTGTTTTGATCGCCGAACAGCCTGTTCTAGTTTCATACTAGTTTGCTTTTGTTTTTCTTCTTAGTTTTCCTTTGTCTTTTTGACGTTTGAACTTGATTACCGGTGATTTTAATAATGATGTGCCTGCTGCTGCTGCTGCTGCATGCATACGAAATGATCGTTAAAGACAGTTCATTAAGTCTCGACCGGGCAGGTTGATGGAGAACGGGTCTGCTTTCTGGGATATATATATATATAGGTGGGATCTGGCTAGATCCTTACCCGTTTCTAGCCATATTAGCCACTTGGCTAATTAGCTGTTAAACGAATTGCTCATTCATTCCGCTCTACTTTGAGTGGCTTGCCAGGAAGATTAATGCCTATCAAAGGGGACTGGGAGTGGAGAGTAGCGCAAGGTAGAGCTTAGCGAACATTATATAATTTCCTGTAATTGTTTAAAATATATCCAAGCCGGATAAACATATACTAATAATTTCTTTAAAATAAATGCTATAACTTTAAGTTTCCCATAAAACTGGAAACACTTAAGCCTCGAGTCATAGAGTCATCATTCGCAAGTGCCTGCCCACCGATCAGCAGCCCACAGAATATGCAACATACAACATAATTTTCCGCCACATTGCAGACAACACACCAAACCCCTAAAAGACAAATAAATAAAAACAAGTATAAAACAATACAAAAAAAGAGGGGAAAAGCTATATAAAAGCAAAGGAAAAGTGGCCGTAAAGCAAAGTAGAACAGAGGATGCAGGATGGGCAAGATGATTTATTTGCGAACTCGTCTGTTTGGTTCCATTTCAATGCGAATGACAAACGCGACGATGACGATGCGCCGCAATGAAGTTGGCAGTCAAGCACTTAAAACTGCAGTAATTGCCGAGTTGCAGTTGCAGCACCAAGTTGCAGTAGCAAGTTGCAGCAGGAAGTGCGCGGCGCGAATGCAGATCATCGCCGAGATCTTGGAGAGATCCCAGAGATCGCAGATTGCAGACACAGATCACTTTACACAGCTCAGCGCCGAGTGCAGTCAGCCGCATGTCAAATGATGAATTACAAGCGGAAGAGAGACATTTCGCTGCGACGGAGGCTGAGGCCACAAGCACTGGGCTGTCTTGGTAGTCAGCCGGAAAGTGCACTGAAAATATTTGGGGGGACTGTGTGACAGTACTATATTTTGCCATAACTTTCAAAGGGATTATTTGGGGATTTATTTGGGAGATGCATACATTTTCATCTAAATTCCAATTCTAAACCAGTTCAATTTGTTTAAATTTTCACTCTCTATTCTTTAAGATTCTTTAACACTCGGCCCCAAAAAGTAGGCTACACTTTTGTATCACAGATAAATTTTAATAAATATCTTTTTATTATATTTGTTAATCATAAAAATAATAAAACCTATTTATGCATAACAACACAAAGTATGTATATTTATTTTATTATCATTTTCCAACTATTAATGAGACCATAATTTTTTCCAAGTGCACCTGGTGGGGCCTCCAAGAATCAGTGGCAGACTCAAGTGGCTCACTTCATTGCTCAGTGACAGGCGCGCTTCTAGTCGCCACACACACACTCACTGTCTCACACACACAACCCATACACACACTCGCGATGCACACACATACTAATTACCTAGTTAAACTGTCAAATTGACAGATGACAGTTTTTGCCTGCCCAATGGCAAGCAACACTTTGTCTGTCAGTCAAAGGCAAGGCGGCCGACCGGCCTGCTTTTCCTTTCTCAGCCTCGTTCTTTTTAATTCTTATTTTAAAATTCCTTTTCACTCTTTCAGCATTTTTGCAAAATATTTATTTGTCATATGCGTAAATATTATCCGGGCCCCCAGCCGCCCATTCCTGTCAAACGGCTGTCTGTTTTCGTTACAAAAAATCATAATTAGCCGGCAAGAGAAGAAGGGAGACCTTCGCAGAAGTCGACTTTGTGGCAAATTTGCACTTTGATGCCAAAGGGAAAAAAGAAAATATAAAAATCAGGAACCAGACAATGCCATTGCTTCTGAGTTGACAAGTGCTCTATTTAAGTATTAATTATGCGAACGTGTGAACAATTTTAATTGGGTATAAGGCTGCCGCGAATGCAAATTTTTGCTTTCAATTGCAAATTCTCAATTTGCCCCGTTTTTTTTTCTTTATTTTTATTTTGTTATTAAAATGTTTTTTTTTGCTTCCACAACATGTAATTGCGCGCTTTTCTAGCCACAATTAAATTGTCATAGACATGACGCAGCATTATGATGGGGCAATTATAACTGTCAGATCTGACAGCATTATGGCTCTCGTGGCCAGTTTGCAATGCGATGAGAGTTTCTGCCAACGGGGGGAGTCGTCGTTGTATTGCAATTTTCTGAAAACAAATTGTGCATTTTGTTTTAGCAGACCACCCATAGAGCTCGATTTTGCAAGAGTTTTGATTAGAGCAAATTCTACTTGAAAATTGACAGCTGAGCTCAAGGGAAATTTATATAGGGGTCAGTAGTAAGTTCATTTTGGGAAAGGAATCTAAAAAACTTTACAAACAATTATAAACCATGAATTTTTATATTTTATAATTCCCTACTTACATTAAATTTATATCCAAACGCCTTAATACTTTGACCTGCTACAATGTTGCGAATTGAAAATCGAAATCAAAATCGAAATCCTGGACTTGTTCAGTCCGATTTATGACCAAACATTAATAAGCTGTCAACACATGCGTTAGCCACCAAAAAATATGCTTAGCACAGCAGGCCCAAAAAAATGCGGAGTGTTAAGGCCAGAATTCCAGAGGATATCGCCCGGGTTCGGGTCCCCAGGTACCCAGGTTGTGTTTTCAATTTCACTTAACAAACTGCATACAAGCTGAACGCTAATGAAGGCTCATAATTTTCGTATGGCACAAAACAATTTGACAGTTTTATATGCGCTTTTAATGCCCAAGAAGGTATTTGTGGCTGTTTCTCCGTTTTTATAGAAGCATTTCGAAAGGATGTGCGTATAAGCTGCTTTGCAACTGAACCTCATCGAAGCGAAAAGTTACACTAAAAAAATATATATTTTCACTTTACACTTTGCACTTATTAACAAATTATTATTATTTTTAATTTTTTAATTAAAACTTATATTGTTTTCTGTTAAAAACGGTCGAGAATTATATGGAAATGTTTTTAAAATATGCCTAAAAGTAATCATTTTTGTACATTTATTTTGCTATCTAATATTAAGTATTATGTTTAAAGCATTTAAAAGCAACCTTAGAGTTATTAAAAACAATTTCAAAGACTTATTTTCTCCCAGTGCAACTCGTTTGCGAGACCCCTAACATTTGCATACCCTCGTTTATATTTTGATCGATCGTTCGACATGCAAAAAGGCCAACTGCAGGTCTCGGAGACTCAGAGAACTCGGAGCTCGAGAGCTCAGAACTCAGAAACCCAGACCAAGAGTCGCTGTCTTTTTGGGGTCCGTGTTCGCTTTTATTAATTTTTTGTTTGACTTTTGCTTTATGGCGTGTTCATTGTGGCCAAATGCTGTCCGTCTCCCGTTGCCGTTCGCGGCCATTTAACTGATTATTGGGTCCTGTGTCCGTCGCCCAGCAGGTGGTTTTCACTGTACTCCGAGGCGTCGTCGCTACGTCTGCCTCAGCGGAATATCGTCATCGATGGAGCAGTGAAAAATGCTTCTTTATCGAAGTCTAAAAGTGGAGAGAGAATAATTCCACCCACGCCGTAGAAATCAAGAACCCGAATACCTTTACCCTGCTATAATTGTGCCTGGTTAAATGTCTCGATAATCCGCAGATAGCAGAGATAGCTCTGGCCCCCATCTCGGACACACCCTTTATGTTAATCATAATAAAAACATCAACGTGAATATTTACAAGCCGCCCTCGGGCTCTCAGGAGGTGTATAGTGAGATCTCTCCGGAGACCCTTGCTCAAATCCCTTGGAATAGTTTGTCTCGGTTGCCGCCGGTTGCCGGTTGCTGGCATTGCAGGTTGCAGGTTGCTGGCTGATGTTGTAACTGCTTAAGTGCAACAATTTTATTTGCAGCAACAGTGCATGCAACTCAACTTGAACTTGAGGCATACGAGAGAATGGCACTGGGAGAAAAAGTGTGAATAAAAAAAATACTCAGGAAAATATGGATAAACAAAATTTTTTAAATACTTTAATAGTTCAATTCAAAATCTTTACTACTATAAATGTGCCGTAATTATTTCTGCAATAATTTATTGCAATAATAAATAATTAAGATACAACTTAAAAGTAGTGCAAAGCAATTCGAAGTTCAAACTAAAGTTTAAATTGAAGTATTGTTTCAAGTTTCAAAAATTATAAACTTGTATATTGTACTGCTTAGGAACACGTTTTTCTTGCAGTGCTCACATCCCTTCCTAAATCCCCTGCATAATCTCTCTATTCCTAGTCCCGTCACATTAATTATGCAACAAAAATGAACAATTAATTACAATTATTCCAATGTTTTTTTTTGCCAGTGTGCGATTTCCCCGCTGCCTTCGCCCATATGTATATATCATCTCGTTCACATTTTGCTTGTCTGTCAGTTGGTCGTCCGTTCGTCCGTTCGTCTGTCCGTCCGTCCGTTTGGCGTTTTCTGTCTGAAATTGCCAACATGCCAGAGATTACCAACTGTCAGTTGAATGTCATGCCAATGGAACATGCCGTCAACTGAAGTGTTGAACTAATTTAACAGCTGTTGAAAAAAATATATATGCTGCATGCACCACATACTACATACAGTACTCTATGCGGCACACACGGCGTATGTGTAATGCAGCGAAGAAATTAAACAGAAAAAAATATGCAGGCCGCAAAATGTGAAATTGAAATGAAAATGCAGCAGAAACAGCAACAACAAAAAATGTGAAAAAAAGTAAGAGATACGAAAACGAGCAGCGAGGAAAATGATTGAATTTAAGTGCAGGGCAATTAAAATACTTGCTCAGTGTACGGCAATATGATTGCAACACAATTAGCTGCACATTAAAACCATACGATAATTAAGGAGTACATTCCGGTGGAGAGGAGCGTGGTGTGGGGAAGAGGGGGCAATGATGCGGGCAAGGGGATGGGGTGGTGCCAGGTGATGATGACCAGCGGGCATATCCACACATTTCCACACTCAGACACACACGGCCCACGCCTTTGGTAGTCAAATGAAATCAGCGCGACGACGTCGCTGATATATGTGAACGCTATCGAATACACTGTTGAAAATGGGATATAACAATTGTAATAAAATATTTTCACGAGTTTTAAGGTATTATTATTATATATTATGCATAGATACATAACCAATATTTTAAATTATGTAATAACTTTGGCCTTAAGTCTAAAAAATATATTTTGTAAAATATTATTAAACATTTTTTAAATAATATCGAATACACTCAATTTAAAAATTATGTAATCATCTAAATCCTGTACTGCGTTTTTATTTATTTATTTTTTTTTTTTTTTAAGCATTCTTTTCTATAATGCTTAATTTTTATTCCAAATTGTTTACTAAGCCAGGCATATTGTGTTTTTGACTTAAAGAGAGATGTATCCCATTTCTTTCAGTGCAGCAATCCGCTGCATCCGCGGCATTCCTCGCCAGCGTCGCAACGGTGAGGAGCGTGGATCGTCGTGTAATTAGAAAATGTTGTGCATAATTGGAATTGTAAATGAGCTCCGGAGCAGCCCGGGCTCAGGAAGTAGGCAATCTTGGCCAGCAGCAGCAGCACCATCACCAGCACCAGCTGGAGCAGAAGCACCTTCCTCCGCTAACGTGTTCGTGTTTCGCGCTTTCGTTTAAATGTAAATTATACAATATTTTTGCACATTTGTTTCGCAGTGTGTTTGCGCCGCTTTGCTGATTTTTATCTGCTGTTTAAAAAAAGGTTTGTGTTGTTTGTCTGCATTGATGTTTGCCGTATGTAAACGTTGATTTTAATGATGTGCCATGAGACGACCGGCCGTCCGGTGCATCTCGTGATATTTCCTTTCATTTCATGCGGGATAACTCAGGCATTTTATTAGCCGCTGAATGCTGAGCGGAATGACCAACTCCGGTTGACTAACTTGGCTAAGTTGATATGTCTGACATGGCCGCGGATAGCTCTACGGCTTAGACGCTCCGCTGCCCAGCCAGTTTACTTGGCCAGCCTCAGCTCCGCATTAATTCGATTCGAAATTAAACCGAACATGATTTTAAATGTTGATTTTTACGTTTTAATCGTCGCGTTTATATTGCCATAAAACTGAAGAGAAAAACTCTCGACAGTCTCTTACTGTAAAAGATATTCAAAGCAGGAAAAAAACGGCAAGCGTTTCGTGTTACACGGAATTGAAAAACATATTAAAATTGCTTTTGGGAGCGCGTTCAAATCAGAGAAAGGAGGTGGATCATCTATACCCGTAGATGATCGATAGGGGAGCTGGGCTATTGGGTTTCCAAAAAAGTCCCATAAAACGTTTAAAATTCTTTCAAAAATTTACATAAAGACCACAATATAAACAAAGGAATGGCAGCTTTCAAATGGTCACTGACTTTAACTGCTAAATGAGCGTTAAATGTTGGAAAACGAATTGTTTTTTTGGAATTTACAAGGCATTTGATTTGGTAAAATAAAGTAAGAGAGATTTTTAGTTTCTAAAAATTTGGTTTTAAATTTGATTTGGTAAACCAATAGCTAACACTAAAATTTGTAACTTGAATTACTTAGGAAGTTTGCACTTTGTATTCCTTTTTTTATTACAACCTTCAGACTTTTAGTTCCTTATTTGTAATTATCAGCAAACTCCTGCAATCCATCAACCCTCTTATTCGAAATGACACTTCACCTTACATTGTAAGCTCCCGCGATATATGTGCAATCACTATCTCTGGTCCCACAAGATGCCAAATATCAGAAACTACTTCGAAAATTGAGATTTTTTACAGCTCATAAATCACTAAACACCTGTAAAATGATTTTAATGCCACAAGGCAAGGAAGACATACCAACCGATGTACTCTGGGGGGCTATAAAGCGAACCCGATTTAAGCCAAACAGTTACAATTCTTCTACAATGCCACACCAGGCGAGAGAGTTAACCCATGAAAAAAGAGTAGGAGATGAAAAAAAAAAAAACGACTATGTTTTTTATGTGCAACGAGCAGCGTTTTGTTGAAAATATCATTAAAATATCAAAGTTTATCACCTTGCCACACACGGCCCCGGCGTTGATCCGATGTAAGATCTTTCACACAAAGCACCAACCATGAAATATCGGCGGATGGTTCCGATGGAGCGCGGAGCCCGCGGGGGATAGTTAATCCGTTCATTAGGTTTACGGACATAAGCTCTTGTTGTTTAGTGAGGCGTTAGAAGCGAGGCACAACAATGGACCGGGGACCCACCTGGGCCCCGGGTCTCACACGAGTGTGATACACTTGGAGAAAAAGGTTGAGTTGAAAAAAATATTTTAAAATAAATATTATTATTAATATTAAAACATAGGAATATCCAATTAGCTGACACCTTGTAAGAAGGATGTAGGACGATTGATATTATTATAAAATTATAAAAATTAATGTAATTAATTTAATATATATATGTATATACTAAATTTATACTACATAAATAATAAATACATATGTAACATATTTTGCTATGTTTTCAGAGCACAATTGCTGTAATATTACTATTATTTACAAAAGATTTTTATTATTTTTGACATATTTCTTTCTTTTTTCTTGAAGTGCACACGTCTTGAGCAAGATTAGAGCAGGGGGAATCTCTCTGAATGACAATGACAATGAGAGGTGAGTTTTGAATATGCTTGACAGCCTGACAGCTTCTCTGACTCTGGGCCGAGCACAATATTTTGACATTTTTACTGCCCGCTTATGAAAGGCTGAAAGAATTCCCCAGTTGGGCACACATCTCGAGTCAAATTAACGTTTCGGCTTTTAGTTTAATTAAATTCTAATTTATTGCATTTTATCGTCGCTTAAAGTGTGTTTTCATGTTTGAAAATTATGTCAACGTTGCCGCATTTATCTTACAGATTCGATCACATTTTTGCGCAACGTATTTTCAACTTAGTTTGCATACGATTTGATTTCTTTAAGCAAATTAACACTTTATATTGTCAAAAACTTAAAAAACATAAGCTGATTAGGAAGGAGAGGTATATGCATAAACCTCTGCAATGGTCTCGACTTTTGTCCAGACTAAGCTGCTTATATCAAACAATAGTTATCACAATATTATGACTTGATTATGGCGAAAGACTAATTTTTATTTGTCCAAGAACTTTTTCGTCACGAGGTTTTGCTCTGTATTATGTGTTAAGTTGCCCCTCAAGGTCGCTAAAACCTTTCACAATGACATCTGGCCCCGAAAATTGATGGGAATTTTCATTGAACAATGAGGAGGTTTTTTTTTGTCCCGAATTGGATTTCATAATTGAGGAGCAAAAGTCGTAAAAGAAGTAAATAAAGACCGTAACGGTAGCAGCTCAAGCATAAGATTAAAGTGTGTTTAAAGCCGGAAAAATATTATAAGGAAATGCTTTAACTTGACTTTTTGTTTTTTAAAATTTAAAGTCAGTAATAAAACTGTCTCTAGAATATCTATAGAGTATATTTCTCTATTTAAAATCCACCAAAACCCAACCCTATTTAACTCCGGCGACCAACACTCAATTTTCTAAAACTCAGATAAGCGGCGACACGCAGTTTTAAAAAAGATTTGAACGCAGTTAGCACAAGCGAATACATATGCGAGTGGGGTGAGGGGTAGCAGGAAAAAATGTGGAAATCATATGAGCCCCAGGGAAACGCGAGGAAAAGAATGGGTATAGGGAAAAGGCGGAAAAGGAGCTGCCAGGATAAGTTTTGCGCACACACACGCTCCCCGAGCCAATTAAACGCGCGTTATCTGGGCGAAATTTTAAAGCGTTGATACATAAATCCTTTCGTTAAGCCCCGCAGCGTTCTTGACAGCCAAGGCACATGCTAACATGCCATTTTCCACACCACCCGGGAAAACCCCCTCTCAAGCCGAAAAAGGAGCGCGAAACTTTTTCGAAAGAGTTTTTCCTCTCGGGCACTCGAAGCTCTCCAGCTCGGCTCCGGCTCTGGCTCCCTTAAGGATAAGCCAGTCCGTGGATGTATTTTAAAATTCAACTGTGGCTTAGCATGCGCATCATAAAATAAATTTTAAGCGCAAGTGGCGCCATTAAGTCTGCTTTCAACTTTTTTACACCCACTGCGCGGAAAACGAGCTGGGGAGGCGGGAGGGGTTAAGGGAGAAATGGGTTAATGCTGGGAGCAACAACGGGACAATGTTAGCCATATATGTAATGTGTAAAAAGTTTATCAAAACCCTTTCCGCACCCGAAAAAGAGTAAACGGGATGAACATATTTATATAAATTGAGTGGAGCACAAGGGGTGTTCAAGATTTTTGAAAAAATTAAAATTATGATATTTAAAATATATAAGTAAAATTAAGAAAACTGTTTTTTTTTTAAAGATTAGAATCTGAATTATTTATTATTTAACCCTAATAATATTATTACACTTTTGGTGTAAAATGGAAATAAAATTTTATCAAATTGCAGAAGTCTGAGAAGTTTTATTTAGTATCAAAGCTTTTGTTAGTATTCGAAATATAATAGTAAAACAGATAATAAAATGAAATACAGGATAAGTAGTAAACAAAAAATATTTTAATTTTGATAACCTAAAGATTAAATATAAAAACCAAGGGGGAAATATATTAGGTATATTTCTTAATTTTCTGAATATTTACCATTATATTTTATATTTGTTTAATTTTTATTGAAACAATTTTTTATTTAAAGTTGTTCTAGTAGGTAACCAAACATACCATCATTAATATTCTCGGCATTAATAATTTAATATTCCTTTATAAAAAAAAATCCTTTTAATAAAAAGTGAGTCACGCTAACCCTTTATATACCCAAAAACAAATACATTTTCGACAAATGCTTCCCCATATCTGTGTGTGTATGTGTATTGGGAGGAGGGTGTTCCACCCACAAACAAAATGGCGGCACCACATAACACAACATTTTTTGGCTACCATTTTCGTGCCGCAAAACTTTTCGACGCGCTCTTTTACAAATTACCAACAACTTTAGTACGTTTTTTATGATCGACCAAAGCGTTTATGTTTATCTCCCACTCCCGAGAGTGTGGGTGCCAGCTAGAGATACAGATACATAGGGTACGTATATAAGAGATACCAATATATAAACAGATACCAAGTACCAACGATGATATATTGCCGAGGAAAAACTAATCGAAATTGCAGTTAATTAGCCTTGAGGTTGTTTATGCTAGAGTGATACTCTCCCAGCGATATCCCCGCGTAATTGAATTCCACTTCCTTTGGAAAGGCAGCCTGAGCTCGGCGGGAAAGTCGATTTTTTAATTAAATTTTTTCGCCAAAGCCGGCCTTTTTGCAAAAGCCCATTAAGAGCCGCGTTCTGACATTTATATTGACAGCCAATAATAGACAACATAACTACGAGGAGCCGCCAGAGGGAGAGGAAGCGGCCCAAAAACTGGAAACTGCCAACTGGCCCGGCGTCTGGTGTGAAATTAAAACCCTTGCGGTATGGAAATAAAATGCATGTGGCAAAACCAGTAGCCGAACGCCTGGCCTAGGCGGCATAAATCTTAACAGCGATTTTCACTGCGGCCAATACCGATGTAATACACACAGATGGGGTCAAAATAATAATAACTTTCTTAGAATTAAATTGGAATCGCTGAAGCTTATTATTAACTTTTTTAATGAATAAAATCTATACAGTTTTCCTTATAAAAAAATATATTTAAAAATACAAACGAAAGACAACGAACTTTAAAAAATCGTAAACGTTTAAAATATGACTAATTTAAGTAAATTTTGATTTAAAAAATGCTTTACTTTTTAAATCATCCTATTATTGAAATTCATAATGTAAAAACTTCAGATAAATGTAAAACCTTAGCTCAAATAATCACAAAAAAAATGCCTTAAATATTATATACAAATTTGGTGGAATTCGAAATTAGTTTTCCGTTTTCGATTATAGTTTTGGTCCTATTTTAATAACCACAACTGTATTTTCTCTGCAGCCACGCGAAATGACAATTGTGTCAGCTACTGTATCCTGGCTCACCGTTCGTATAATCCTCAGCGTCGACAAGCTGCTGGGCCGAGATGGCGGCACCAACTTAGATGTTCAAACTAGCGAAATAAATTATTTTTATGCATTTGCATTTTCCAATTTTTAACACCTCCGGGGGTCATCAAGCGTGGCCAGCCAAGTCGAACGAACGGATGATGCCCAGACGATCTACGCTCTAGCAAATCGTAATTACCAAGGAAGTTACTTTAAATAGTCGAAGAGTTAAGTGTGCAGTAAATAAATATATTTTTATTACAAGAAAAAAAAGGTTGGTTCTTCAGGTGCCCAAGGGAATTTCTCAAAGAAAATACAATTATGATAATTTTAAAAATCATTTAAAACAAAGCATTTAAATATCTTTTTTGGAGGAATACCATGGCATGTAGAACCCTATATTCTACATTATAGGGTATCAGTAATTCGGCAACAGATATTCCGGACTTATGACTAGCTTGAGGATCAAAAGCTGAGACTCTGCACTGATCGGCGGCGACTGAGCGACCAACAATTATGCGGCGTGCTGCAAGCAAGACAAGCAGCCAGGCCATGTTGACGTACCTTTTGGGCATAAAATTGAAATCCCAGCCAGGATGCGAGGCAGCCGCCGCCGTTTGGCATTAAATTTGCCACAACTTCGACACACAGCCAGAACACTAAGGAAAAATATTCTAAAATATTTTAAAAATCTTAGAAAATATTATAATTTAACATACAAAAATATTTTCAGAGCCCTTTGAAATACAAGAATTTCTTTTTTATAAGAAGTAAATAAATTCTATAAAATACATATTTTAAATTCTACCTTACCTGATCTCCTTAGAATATCCTTATTAATTTTAAACAACTATATTTCTGGTATTTATTTCCAGTGTCCAGCAGCAAAACCGGAGGAAGAACAACAGGAACAGCAACATGAGCAGCAGGGCGATGGCAACGACAGCAACATACAAATTTATATGGCTGCAGGGCATGCTGAAATTATGCCATCAAATTGGTATCAACAGCCCAGGAAAAGCAACAACAGCAGCAACAGTAGAAGCAACATCTACATGAGCGGCGTTTAAGGCTAGGATGTTCTGGTTTTTAGGCCTTACATTGCAGCGACAATTTGTGGGCAATGTGTAAAGTAAAATGTGGCTGGGTGTGAACCTAATGCAACACAGCAACACCATCCCAAGTGGCAGCAGTAAGAAAAGTGCCAAGAGCTTGTAAGCAAATTAGAGCAAGTTGCTTCTGCAATAAAAATGCGACTCTAATTGGTTTGATATAGACGTTATGCCTAGGCCTGGTCATGAAGATGATGTTAAGTGTAAGGAAATCATTTCAAAAACTGTGAGGGAGAGATCAGATTTGTATAGTAAGTCTTCTAGGAATATGGAGATATTTTAAATATTTAAAATATTCCATTGAATATAACGCCGAGGAGTAACTTTAATGCCAAATAAGTATTTCAAGGATATCGCTTATGATTTTTTTGGGATTTTTTATATTTCCATTTATAAATCTTTTTAAATAAAATTCGGAATACTTTTTTAACTTTTTTATTAGCTGAGAAAATGCCAAAAGCATGGTCACTTGTGACTCATATACCTTTAAACCCAACAAAAAATTTTATAAATACAGCAGGACACTTCAATAAAAGAAGGGCTCTTCTCTCTCTTAACTTACACCGAAAAACAGCCTGGCAAAAATTAAGAGCACAGAAAATAATTACGCACTATTGCCATAATTTCATAAAAGGCAGCGGAACGGCAGGAGAAGAGAAGGCATCGCCGCATCAGGTAACATGAACCTGTCGGCAATCCACAGAGCCCGGGCCAAATGGCGGCAGCGAATGCCTCAGAAAAGAAGGAGTTGCACCACAATCAACGCCCCACATGAGCAGATCGGACCCGTATGTGAAGTGAGAGAAATATAGCCCAATAAATTATAATTTAATAAATTATTTAACGTATTTAATGCTCTGTAAAATAAGAACATTTTTAGTATTTAAACCAGAATTGTTACTAAGATTATTATTATTTTTCTATTGATTTGATACTTTCCAAACAAGCCCCTTGGGAGTTGTAATATATTTGTTGAAAAATTAATGAAGAATTTATTTAGTAAAGCTTTATACAATTACAACAAATACTTTCTCAAGAAAATATAAGAAACGAAATAATCATACGATTTCGTTTTTCTAATAGTTGTACAAAAAAATAGACAAGACTTTAAACACGTTGTACAAAATAGAAATTTACAACATATTTTAAGGACGATAAAGACTTTTTAAATGATCATACTTCTCTGAAATTGTTTCTTTCAGTGCAACCTCTCGAAGACCATAACATTTGGCGGTCCCAACAGAAGTTATGATGGGGCCGTGCCCGGCGGCGGCGGCGGTGGATCGCTCTGGTCCTGTCCGCCTCAAACGAGGATATGGATGGCAAGGGATGCGATGGGATGCTGAGGATCTTTGCAGATCTTGGCACATCTTGGGGTATCTGGGAGGGAGGAGGGAGGGACCGGCAACGGTTTTGGCAATTGGCGCGGCCTTTTTAGCCCTCAGCCTGAAATTGGTAGGAGTTGATGCGTTGATGCAATTACACCATAATATTCACACTTTGCGAGGTGAGAAAATTGCGGGCTATTAAAAGATCATAATAACGCGGCATCGGCATCAGCATCGCCGAAGAGAATGAAGATGAAGATGCTGGAAATTGCGACTGCCACGGAAGCGGCAGATGATACAAGTATGCGAGTATATATCGGGGCTCCTCCGTTGCCGACATTTATGACAGGCTATGAAATAATTTTTTCTTCTTTGCACCCCTTTTACTTCTCTTAAAATTCTTAAAACAAAAGAGGAATACAGCGCAGCATCTTTTTTTGCAGCGACAATGTTGCACATATGTCAAACTGGGGCGCTTCGCTTGATTTAGAACTGTGCCAAGTGGCGTTCGCAGAAATTGATTTTAAAACCGCTTTTAAAACCATAAAAATCCCATTGCCATTCTCATTCCCATAACTGTTCGAAATTCATACAAAGCTCGTTTTTTTCAGCAGCCGAAATCGTTTTCGCAGAAGACTTTGTGCTAATAGATTTTAATTATATTTTTAATACAGAAAGAAAAAGAACATAAATCGTTTGGTTATGTATGTTTTTTAGTGGTGTTTTTGTTATTTTATCACCTGGGGTATATCAACAAAAGTAAATATATTTTTTGGGTCAAATTAAAGTGGTTTTTTATTTGTATTAATAAACATAAACTGAAACTTGCTACTGTTAATAATATAATACATTTTAATTATATTTAATTAAAAAATAGTTTGTTAATTTATAAGTGCAGTCTAAGTTTAAGTACCAATTTGGGTCGAAATACTTTTTAAAGGAAAATGTATTTGAATAAATTTAATTGGGTTTTATTTTTTTTTCGTATTTTATATATTTATATACACTCCAACTATATAAACCTGTATATAATTTATTATAGGTATCTTTAATACGAAATAATACCATTAAAATATTTTAAATTCCTTTCTTAATTGTCTTTCAAAGTCCCCTCATCCTTTATTGTTAAATTAAAAAGTAAAAAAAATGCACCTACTATGACACACCCTCCAAGCACTTGTCAAAAGTGTAATCATAAAAATTCTTTTAAAAAATCTCATTGTCTTGATAAAATCTTAAAAAAACCAGTTGCCTGGGCCGCAGATCCAAAGTGTTATCTCAACGATCGTCAGAGACACCACACAGGCGAGAGATCGGGCATCGATATTTTAACACAATATCAAATTACGAACGATATTGGTTGGGATCGGGGCTAGGTAGGTGCCGGATTGAGCATCCCAAGCGGCCTTTAATCAAATCAACTAGTTAGCGCTCATTTCAATACATTTTATGATTATTAATATTATATGATTATTCCCGGCTTGATTGTCGCTTTGTTTGGAATCGTTTTGGAATCCAGACCCGAAACAGCCAACACGCAGAGATGGGGAGAATATATCAAGAGTCATTAGAATTGTCAACGCATAAATTAATTGCTCGTAAAGTGGCTAAGTTATGGATATTGTATCAGTTTTTGTCTCTGTCGCTTGGAGAGTCTCTGAATTTTTTCTAGCTTTGTTTTTATAATTATTATATTTATCAAAAGGCTCTCGTGCTGGCAAAATCCAAACTGACATTCACACTTTTGGGTAATTATATTTTGTACTAATAATAATTGCAATATTTATATTTTTTCCTCAGTCTTTAATTAAAGGCGCAAAGCGTTGGTTGGCATATGCAAAATATAAATTTCAGATAAGACTCTGGCGAAAATTTATTGCCTTTGTTCGAGCCATTTCCGAGCTAAACACATGTCTTTTTGTGCCATTTGATATGCGGAAAGATTGCCGATTGAGACGCACATAAATTAGCCGTGTGTTCTACATATATAATTAAGTAATCTAAAAAACTGGCCCCATCGTCTGGCATAGAAATTAGATTAAAACTGGATTGCAAAACACATCAGCGAAGCCATCAAAAGCATTCAAACCTGTGATCTGTCAAAGAACTTTGATATGCGAATGAAAACTATGATTAAAAGATCTTGACAATGACATTGTTGAATGGTCATCATGGAGATGGAATATGAAAAAAAGACTTAATTTTGAATAGTAAATGAAGAGTTGAGAGAGAAAGGGAATTCAGTTTAGAAAAATCCATAAAAATCAGTTACTATAAAGCACAAAAAGGGAACATTTTTTTGTTTATATTGGCGACCTATACTTTTAGCCTGGCAAACGAATGAGAAACTTTTATTAATTTATTGAATTTTTATATTTTTAAAATATTTGATTATAAAGTTATAATTTTCCTTTAATTTTCTCCACGTAACCCATCAAAGTCTTGAAGAAGCAACACCCATTTGACCTTTAATTCGCATTTCACACACAAAACGAATCGCATGAAGCAATCAATTGTCCAACTAAATTGCCATTTCAACACATTATCATGTATAGTTGGAAAAACAGCATTTTCCACACTCTCACACACACATTACTAATCAAGATAATTGCACAACACAGTTTCCAATGCCGACAATTACGATTTCACGCGCATTTTGCCACGCACAATGTTTCCCATCTTCTCAAGACTCAAAGACTCTGGTCTTCGAGAGAGAGATATTTGTTTGATAAATGCTACCAACACGGCTGCCGATGCATTCGACATGGCCAAAAATGCAGCGTTAAGTGCCAGAATTTATGGAATTTTGATTAGCAGTCAAGAGTGAGTGTTAGCAGGCAGTTCCAATTAGTGACACGCCGCTGGACGTGAAAATGGTGATGGTGATGGAGATGGTTCAATCGGAGTCTGGCAAAAATTACGACAACGTTTCAATTATTTTTCCTATTTTATTGTTCACCTGAGGATCGCACCTACTTTCCTGCCCCGATAATTGTGCATAATTCAAGGGGTTTATGCCGCTGTCAGTGTCTTCACCAGCCTCGAGTCTCGACAACACGTGCAACATGCCAACATCTCTCTGAAAATCTGTGGCACACAAATTAGCTTCGTGCTTAATGATTGCGTAAATGGTTGCCGGAATGCATGTAGCTGCTGCCATTAACTTGGTAGCACCACAAAGCCCGAGGAAGCCACAAAAAAAACCAGCCAACAATATGCGGGATATTTTCACTTTTAAATTATAAAATCATTCTTGCAATAAGCATAATTTGACTTACATTTTTGAGACCAATTTGAAACGTGCGGTCTTACTTTGATCTGTGTTTTTTAAAGTAAAAATAAAATTTAAAAAATGTTATAAATAATTTAAAGGGTTTTTTGTCACAAAAAAATCACTGCATACTTTCTAGGGACACACCTGTCAATATCTGGAACATTTTTAGAAAGCTTAAATAATTGTTCAATTTAATCTCCAAAAAAATTGAATTATTTAGAAGCTCTTTAGTTCAATTTAAGAAATACGTTTCTTCTATATATATGTATAAAAATCTAAAAAGAAATATTTAAATTCTACATAAATTCCAGAACTTCAGCTAAAAAAAAACCCAGCAAATTCCTTTACCTTCACACCAGTATCCCTTCGACGCTTTCAAATTATTCTGCGACACGCATATCCTGCACATCCGCTGAGAAATACCTCACGATTTTTTCGGGTTCTGCCAGGCCTGGTTTTTTATATATATATTTTATAAATTGCCCGAAAGGTGCCTATGTGTCTGCCATAAAAACGAAAGGCCATCAGCATTGACCCAGTCGCCAGCCGCCAGTCGCCAGTTTGTGGCACCGTCATCGAGAGAATTGGGAGAATCGGAGGTATCGGGGCATTGTCCAGACATATTGAAAATTAAAGCGAGCGCACGTTTAGCCGGCGGCCAGGAACAGCGTCATAAGCTTGAAGGAGTTCCAATTCTCCAAGCTGCCCCAAACTGTCCAAAAACGGCCAAGAAACACTTTTCAGATCATTGATCATCATCTCACACACAGAGCCCAGAAGAAATTGTGATTATGATTCATAAGCGTCGACAACGGTGTGGAGTTATTTGCGTACACTGAGAAAATATATATCTATGTATATATATATATTATATATAATTTTATTACAAAGTCTATACTGAGGAAATATTGCCACAACAAGTTGGGAATTAAAAACTAAAAAGCAACAGGAGGACTTTTGATATATTAAGAACTTCTTGAAAACTTGGGCTATGTTATAGATATTTCCCATAATCACATATTTATGGGTGAGATTGACAAACATTTTAATTTAAAAACTTTTATAAACCAGCACCAGTTGGAAATTATTGTAAAAAATAAAGTCTCTGCTATTTCCAACAACATTTGAATCAAATATTGGAGTAAATGAAATCTCTTTCTTTCCATTTCTGATATATAATATTTCTTTTTATAAAACTAACCAAAAGTACTCTTTTTCTCCAGTGTCCAGACTCTGTTTTGTTTTTGGTTATATTCGTAAATTACCGGAATTACCGGGCTCTCCTTTGCTTTTTTATTTTTTCATGGCCCAAAGCAACGGCCAACACCTTAGAATCCGTTGGCGTGTCGGCGGCGGCGGCAGCGGTGTTCTTTTCTTGTTTTTTAGATAAATGAATTTGCGCTACTTCAAGCGGCTGCCGTGTGCACCAGACACCAAGGAGAGGATGATACACGCACAGATCGCCAGACCAGACCCACTGGACCCTCCTCCTCTCTCCCTTTTTTTTTTTTAGTCGGAGCCATCAGCGGCACTGCAGCAGTTCGTCAGCGGCTGTGATTGAAACACTCAAAACCAGACCGAACCGAGAGATCCCAAAAAAAAAAAACTGTGGTCCCAGCCCAGTCTCAGTCCCAAATGCCGAAACCCGAAGCGATACCCGGCTGCAATTATACCGAAAAACCATCCATAATTATAGAGCGGCGAGATATTTCGAAGTTAACACTTTCGTAGCATGGCTTTGGGAACTTGCTGCAGGCAAATTTTATTGATGCATCACAATTTAATGTGCACTCCAGACTGACTCTCTGAGGTATCCGGATCGCCGCCTCGGATCGGATCGGATCGGATCGCTGGACAGATCATCATCAAGCAGAATGTATACGGGTATCGTAATTTTTTAATAAACATTTTTGGTTTTCTTCGGATTTTTCATGCTGTTGATTGGTATCTCTCGTGTGCGTATGTCAAGGCACGCAATCTGCTTTAGTTTTTTTTGCCTCCTGTTTTTTTTGGTTACTTTTTTAACTGGACGCTCATAAATCGGGGTTATGTGGTAAGGTGTTATATGGCAATTGAGGTTAAGTTTTTGAACATGAAAAATGTGTGTCAGCGTTTAATTCGGAATGGGAGTGTGCAGCTAATGAAGTGAGGGAAATTCTTGTAAATTAGTCGGAATAAGTTGGAGTAAAAGGAGGCACCTTAGGGAAGACTACATTGTTTTGATTCAAAATAATTTAGATTTTTTTAAATTGCTTAATCTTTGTATAAGTACAACATAATTTAAGAATTTTTATTGATAATTATAGAAAAAATACATAAATATTAATGTTTAACAATAGAAATCCAATAGCCCAATCACACAAGTTTGCTAATATCTACTAAAAATGATTCACCAAGTACAGATCATTGTAATAACTAAAAAAATAATATTAAAAAATAATTAAATATAACAAAGTCAAGATTGTTATTCTTTTCACCATAAACAACACGTTTTTTTTTTAATTTTCCAATAAAAAATAAACTTAAAATAAACTTTACCCAGTGCATGTGGTAACCGACAGCTATAATTTTACCCAAAAATATATACGTCAATCTCACTCAGCCAACCACACAAAAAACCCGTAATAAACAATCGAAAAGCAATAAAAACAATAAAAACTTTAATCAAATTTACTTCTGACACCAAAAAACTTTATCAAAGTTCCGGAAAAAAATGGTAATGAAAATAATAAACTTTACAGACCGGGAGAAGGGGGACTTAAAGCCACAACAACTCATTATTTTGCATATCACACGTATTTTGACATGACCATAACCAGCGACAAATAAATTGCAGAAAACCCCGGGTTAGGGCCATGCTACCATTTGACCACCAATGGCAATGCATTGCAGCCGCCACAACATTCTCTCGGCCATAAATCCCAGCCAAACTCAATAATTCAGGGCCGGGAAAAAGCGTCGAAGAAGTTAAGGCAATGCACAAATCGAGTAACGCGAAAAAAGCGCGTAAAAATCGGTGAGGAAATTTATGGAGCAAATAACAACGGGAGATGACAAGGGCCAACACAGCAGAGGCCAAGCGGTCAGCAGCCACCTACAGTTCAATTTGTTTCGACCTGGTTAAGAGAGGGGTTTACAGACCCCCGAGAGATTCTCCCCCTCCAGCCAACAGCAAAAAAAAAAAAATAAAAATGGTGATAAATATTTGCGTTTCATTTGTGCCTTGTGGTCGGAACATATATAAATAATATTCGCACGATATATGTCCCCTTGGCAGGCAGATTCAGGGAGTTCGGTATGGTTTTTTCTCCTTTATTTTTGCTTTATTTTATGTTTTTTTCTGTTTCTTTTTATTTGTGATTGTGTGTCTGCGCAGGCGCGAAATGGACTAAACTGGCGCCCCCGGGCCAAAATGCGCCTCTCGCGCCTCCTTAACCTCTACGTGGGCGCCGCACAAACGAAAATAAAAGGAGAACAAAATAAGGAAAGTTTAGGGTTCAAGGTACTACTTTAAATACTCTTGTAAATAATTTAAATAAAATATAATTCGTAATTACAAATTACAGATGGGGAAATAAAGTCTTAATATTAAATAAGAAATAAGTTCGTTTTAAAGATATAGTTCTACTATTATTTCAATAATATCCATAATATAGATTCTTATCGTTCACAACGCTATTATTCCATATGTCAAATTGATTTACAATTATTTTAAAATAAAATTCCCCGCCATACTTCAATCCCTATTATATCCAAACTTTTCATTCGCTAAACATTCCAAAACTTAATTTAAAAATTCGCTTTTAAGCACCGTAAAGGCATAACACTTCCCTCTAATATAGAGTACCAAGCCAGCACACAAAAAAACTTGATATGAGGAATTTTCACAGCTCAAAAACTTAAGCAAACCGAATCCCGAGCTGAGCTGGCGAGTCTCTCTGTACTCCAAGTGTTTGCTCCAACTTGATATATGCGCTGCCTGCTCATAAAAATGTCAAAAAATTGTGTGCTGCATATACGGGGGTATTGTCCCAACCATTTCAAGCCACACCATGGAGTCATGGCAGCCACTACGGTTTCGGGATGAGGATCAGGAATGGGGTTTGGTTTAGGGATCGGAATCGGGATGTGCTGCGCATGCGCGAATATTTCGCTTTAATTGGCAAGCACAAAAAAAAATAAAAGAAGGAAGAATCTGAGCAACCTCCAACGATGACGCTAAATGTGCCAAGCACACGCACACATACATAGGTGGGCCAGGGACCATGACCAGGTTCAGTTCCAAGCCAGAACCTTAAACCTGGAACCTGGAACCTGGACCCGGGTTTGTTTAGCGCCTTAAGCGCATTTAATGTGACACAGAACGAACAGGATAACGACGACGACAGCAGCCAACGAGGGAGCAGCCGCAGCAGCACGTGACACAAAGGTGGATGCGGTGGAAGAGGGCACTGAGGGAAAAATGGGGGTGTTCTATAACAGAAAAATATTTATTAAAAATTAAGAAGTTTGAGATGTCCATAAATAAATATTTTTTTAGGATTTTCCTATACTGAAATTATCAAAAATCATCTAGGCCAAAATGTATTTATATCTATTTAACTATTATTTTTTATATTCTTTATTTTCCCTCAGTGCTGATGAGTTGCAACCATGACCGTGGATGGTGGAGGACGCATGCGTGCCAAAAGCAAATTTCACGCAAATCAAAATGTCATAAATTCGTGGCTTATGCCTGGGATCTACCCGCCTCCTTCCACACCACACCGATAGCAACCCTCTCTAGTGCTATATTTATAATGAAAATGATACGTCTGCGCATCGCAGTTCTCTCTTACTTTGTGGAGACAAAAAAAATGAAATAACAATAATAAGAAGAAGATGGAGAGTGCTAAGGGAATGACAAGTGCTAAATTGGCGCGCGAATTTCAACATGTCGTCGCCGGCAGTAACAAAGACAACAAGAAACCAGACTGGGTTTTGTAGCTGTGGGTGTCTGTTATTTTCTAAAAATAAATAGTACAAAAATGGCATAGAAAAACAAGAGAAAAAATATTTAAATTATTCTTTATCTCCAAATAAAAGTCCCCAAAATTCCACGAGGGAAATCCCCAACATGCTATCCCAGCCATATGTTAAGTAAAGGCAATATGGCAGCCAAAAACTACTCAGTAGTCTTGTGTGAAAATGGTTAACGTATTTCCCACAAGCCCTCTCCATCTTAACCATCACGTACTGTACCTTCTGTGTAAGGAATTACCCCATTAACAATTTAACAGCCTCAATTTGAGGCGGCTTCTGTGTGTGTGTATTTGCCAGTGTGCGAACGCAATTGGTATTGCCAACATGGCAATTGCACATTAACGACATAACACCGTTATAACGGCAGCACACCTCATCGGCTCATTGGATTCCCTAGCCCCACCCTTTCCACCTGCTTTCCACCTGAACTAACGCACTGATTACGCCGATTATGCATATTGATCGGGAATTGCCGTGAGCACGTAGCAGCCATCATTCAGTTGGAGGGTTTCAGGGAGAAGGTATACCACCTATAGGTGGGAAGTGGTGGTGTTTTTTGGTGCCATCAATTAGTGCGAAATTGTATTCACAAGTTCAATGACCTTGCCTCAACATTTGGAAATTAAAGAAGGATTCCATTAAAGTCAAAATAAATAAACAAATACAACTTTTTACCTCTCATTTTTATAGAAATTTGTATTCATTTATGTTAAACTTTAACTTTGATTATAACTTTTTAAAACCCCAAGGTATATTAAATAAATATGCCCTTAAAAATGTATACCAAACTATACAAATATTTAAAAAAAAGTTTATTACATTAACCAACCTAAGAAATAATTACACAGCATAAGAACAATTTTTTACAGAGTTAAATCTTTAAATCGATTCCATATTTTAGTGCCTTATCCTCTCTTCTGACTTCTCCAATGGATTTTCCAAGCCACAAATATCGTAAATATATTTTATATACATATATTTTCTTTGCTACTCAAAAGCGGCGCCATAAATGCTAATGAGGAATCTTGCCCATAACGCGTATTATTACTTTTCAGTTAGGTTTTCTCTGCGTGTGTGAGAGCATTTTCTTTCATTGCTTTATGGCAGCCACATCCTGCGGGGCCGGGGTCCCAGCGGGTGGAAAATTCCCCACAGAAATTTGTTCTTCACTTTTATATTTTTTGGATCACTCGAACACAATGCCTTTTTAATTTCGATCGGCACAAGGATCCATGTAGCGTTTTTTATATTTTTACAGCTCATCCATGACGACTTGAAGTGGCCGCCAAAGTGGCTCTGAAAATACTTTGCCTTTTTAATGTTCGTTTTTTAGCCATTTGATACTTTTCTTCACACTTTCCGCTTTAATGTATATTTTTATATATATTTTTTTTCTCCTTTTCTTTTCTTTATGTTTTCTGCCAAGCCCGACTGCATATTTTATCACATATTTCTGTGGCCATAACTATTCATTCCTTTCTTCTAGCTGCTCTTAATGTTTTCCACACTTCTGATGGATATTATAAATTCATTGATTGGGCTTTATGATTCCGTTTGAAGACATAAAAAGCTGTATAATCGAGAAGATCGCAGTTATGACAGCGCCCAGGCTGGTTTCTTTTGAAGATAGCTTTTTAATAATCGTGAAAAAAATGAACATTTAATTTAGTCATTTTTTATTTTGGTTTGGGGTTGTGTGGAAGATTGCCGTTGGGTTTCGTCTTTTGTGGTTTTATTATTTTATTTAAGCTGTGATTTATTTCATTTAAAAGGTATATGTTTTTCATCGATATTGGGTAGGGTTTTTCACTTAAAAAAATGTATTTACCTTTTCATTTCACCTTGTAAAGCTTGTGGAGCTTGAATTCTAAACAATTTAATTTAAATGATTCATCTTCATATAATTTTCCCTATTGAAAAAATCACTTAAAATTATTAAACAATTTATTAAAAACCCCCAAAATCGGATACACTTGACTGTGACTCAACATAATTTATGACACATGTGTATTTCTCCCTTCAACCTGCAGCCAGAAAAGTGGAAAAAGAATTTCCCACCCACACCCCAGAATCAAACCACATGCAATTGATATCCCGATGTACATATCAATTTGCCACACACTCGCAGAACATTAATTTTATGCCTATATGTGATTAATACGCTCACCGAATTCCACCCCAAAGAGGAAAACTCCCCTGATTTTTATATGATGACAAATCCCCAGAGGAAAGCCCGGAGGACAAATATCAATAATTGCCGTAACAAGTGCGAATTTTATGCCCCAGAAAAATAGGATAACCTAATCAGTGGCATAGCAACATGAAATTTTCCCAAGATTTTCCCAAGACCCAAAATGGTTCCCAGGGTCAGCAAAAGTTGTTGGCAAATTTTCAAAACAAATTAATTTGCACTCAACTGCAGGTAGCCAAAAATAAGAGTAAAAAAGGAAAGGCAAACCTCCCTTGTTGGAAAAAGTTGAAAAAGTTCAACCCCAGAGAGAGCTCATCAATTAAAATTTAACCAGCCTGAAAGTTTCTTCTTCGCTTCGTTCGTGGTTCATCAGAATATTAAGGATAATTACATTTTAATCATCTTTATTGCTCTTTCACAAGTTTACTGTTATATACAAGACGACGGGGGTTTTTGCATTATATATATGCCCGAGTTTACTGGCCACAACAATTAGGGGTTGGCCGGGCCCAATGCGGTTGGGCTTTTTATGGGGGGGCCAACAAAAAACGGGCCGAAAGGCAACAACAAACAAGCCAGGCAAAGACCGCAGACATTTTTCAGAAAACGGTAGCAACCACAAAATTTCATAAAGTTTTCAGTTTTCAGTTCGTGTTTGCTCTTTTTTTTGTGTTTTTGTATTCTTGTTATTTTATTCTTCATCGTGTGCGCTTCATCAATTGGTAATGAGCAGAGTAAAGTGGTGGGAAAGCCAGAGGAGGGCCAGGGTCATTTAAGGACTCCTGAGCAGGCACCAGCTGTTGTCATTTACTTTGGAGCTGTTTGAACTCTGGACTCTGGTCGGTCACTCGAGTCACATTCCATTTAATTTGAGTTTTGTGAATTGAATTCAATTTGGGAAAACTTTTGCAAGGAAAACGGGTTGAACTTGGTCCGAAATTGATTAACACAAGATGGACAAGGGTTAAAACGTTGAAAGTTTAGGGATAATTTAGCAATTTGAGTTTAAGATAAAATGCTAAGAATATTTGTGAAATAAAAGGGATTAATAGGAGGTTTGAACTAACGATGTGAATATTATTGAGCTTTTAAATATATTTTATCCAGTTTTTTAACACAGAACTTTCAATTATTAAGACGCTACAAAGGTTATGTTTTCCTTCAAGAAAGACTTACAGAATGTTCCCAATAAAAACCTCGTGGAAAATCAATCAATAAAATTTAAAATAAATTAGAATATAAAAGCACTGTTAGCTTATATATTCCCCTTAATATTTACGGCTCTGGCTCAGGGTCATAAATTAGCTGAATAAACTAATCGATAAATAAAACATACATATATTCAATTGAAGAGGAAATCGCTCTCTTTCTCTTGGTCTTGCAACTCATCCTTATCTCTGGCAGGAGCTGCTGCACAAAAATTGAAATCAATTTAAATGACAACAAAAGTGGCCATAAATACTCATGTCCAGTTGCGCTGCTTTTTATGGCCGTGTTGCCATTGCAGCAGCATCAGCATCAGCCTTTTGGTTACTCTGGCAAATCTAATGAAGATTTACTTTAGGCCATAACACACATGGTGGAGGCGCTTAAGTGGCAGCAGCAACGCAACAGCAGCAGCAGCATCAGACGCAGCAGCAACACCAACCAACAGCACGGCGGCAACATCGTGGCCATTTATTTGGAATTTTACATTTTACAACAGCGAGTGAGTGTGGGAGGCTTCGGGCTCCTGGTGTCGCAGATAGAGATGCGTGGTGTCTAGGAGTAGGAGAAGGAGCAGCAGCAGCAGGAGGAGCAGCAGCAGCAACAGCAACAAGCAATTATAAGCGTTGTACACACAACAATCCTCGCCCTTCAGACCCCAAAACCAATTCCAATTCGAATCTCAGCCAGCAATTTCTAACAGTGGCAATAGCTTTGGCGACAGTCCCACCGAAATGCCCCCACGGTTTTTGGGGGCGTTACAGGGTATGCACTGAAGAAAATACTTGGATAGGGATTTTTTGTAAAAGAAGCCTTAATGGTTTCTTTATTAAAATAAAAAATATTATAGTAAATATTTTTATTTTCCTTAAAATTATTATTATTTATTATTCGAGTTCTAAATTTATTAAATTTCAGATTAAGCTAAAAAATATAATCAATTCTAGACTAAACTTAATAAAACTTAAACCCTCTTATGTTTATATATTATGAACTATCATAAATTCTTGAAAATATTATACAAAAGATACAAATTTTTGATTTAATTGATTAACTTTTAGTTTAAAACTTAACTTGTAGCCCTTTTTTCCTAAGTGCCTCTAGCCATTGGCATTGCAGCACATAAAGTTCGATTTGTTGTTGCAACTGCTGGTGCTATTGCCGCTGCTGCTGGCCGTTGCTGGATTTATGTGCACTATATGCGGTTATAAATTCCAAATACATGAACGACTCTGCTTGACCAGATCTATGCGCCAAATTGCAGTAGCAACAATAGCCAGCCACAGCAGCAGCAGCAGCATCATCAGCAAAGCGGCAACAGCAGTGACAGAGTTTTCTTTTTGCCATCCTAATCGGCCATCGGCAAATCGGTATTTTGCGATGAGTTTACCAATATTTATACCGTGGAATAAAGATGAAACAAGAGTTTAGAAATTAAAATAAAATTTAAAATATTTAAAACATAATAATTTGTAAATTTACTTAAGATATCTTTGAAGTATTTTTTGCTTTCAAAAAATATTTATATCTTAAATGTAATATATTTTATATCTTACCCAGGTTGACATAATTATTTATTTATAAATTATTTTATAACATTAAATAATATACACAGTAATCTAGAAATCGTTTCCTAATCGAGGAAAATCTACTAGGCCTTTTCAATTAGAAGAGAAAAGCATTGGAACGCACTCTGGAAAATGGCAAGTGATTCTTCTAAATTGCTTCGCTGCGCAATTATTTCAATTTCGACTGAGGCGGGACCGAAGCCAAAAAACCACCAAAGCATTCTCCGGACACGGATTGGGATACGGAAACCACTTGCAGGCACTTCTCCGGAGGTTGGTGGTGGTGGCGGTGGTGGCACTGGACTCAGTGGTCGTATTGTCGTTATTTGAGTTCCTTGGCTCATAAATCAGTTTGCTGCCTTTTTAATCCGGTTTAATTGCTGTTCGTTGGTCAGACTATGAATGTCGCAGGGTCTAGCATAGGGATATAGAGTGGACACAGGACACAAAGAGCTGCTGTTGTTGTTTTCGAGGCGATTAAGAGAGCTGGAACACGTATCACAGATGAATCTCCACCATCCTAAGCACTTTTTTGGCCATTATAAACGTTGTACGCAGTCCAACGTGGATTTACCTTTTGTCTTAATGTCACCGCAAGGCAATAAAAGATTTTATTTCAATTTAAGAATAAGTAATTTTAAGTTATATCTTTATAACATACATATACTTTCAGTTATATACTTTGGAATACCAAAACATACCTTATTTTTCTTTCAGAAAAAAGTGTTCATGGCATTTACTTCCACTTTATAATTTTGACATAAATGATCCCTAATTGTGGTTGTTTTGTATTTTTTTGTTTAACCCAAACCGCATTAATTTCTCGATACAATTCGTTTATGAGTTATCCATCAATAAAATGTTCAAATTTATAATTGCAGCCAAAAATGTGGTAAACGCCTCCTTAAAAAAAGTGGAAAAGTGGTTAAAGATAACTTCCGCTTGGAAAAAGGTGAGAAAAGTATTGAACAAAACACGAAAATTTACGAAAAAAAAAAGAAAAGGAAAACCGCAAAATTACATGCATCTGTTTAAATGGTTCTCTTTTGTTATAATTGCTTTAGGCCACCCCAAAATATGGAGGGATCATGAAGTGCACTCCGAAAAATATATATGTATATGTATATATTTCTAATAAGAATAAAGTAATTTATTCGTTATGTAAATTTTAGATATTTGTAAATATAGGGCTGGGTTTTTAAATTATTTTCAAAACCCATCAGTATTTAAATTGCTGTTAAAAAAAAGTAGTGGGAATGGTAAACACTTAAAAGCATTTTAACACCATGAATCATGTGTTTAGAAATATGTTTAATTTTTTTTTGCGCGATGTCATTTACTCTTATTAATAAAATAATTTATATACCTGTAATATAAGAAAGAAAATTTATAAATATATTAATAGACATATTATAAAAATCCACAAATTAAGTAAGCACCAAATAAAAACATAAAATAAAAAATTACACACAAACCAAAAAATAATATTAAAATCTAGAAACAATAAACAAAAATTAATATTAATACCAATGTTTTCAAGGAATAATATACACACAAAAAATTATACAAATACCAGGAACGAATACTTCTACAAAATCGAATTCTTAATAGTTTAAATATCGATAAATCATATGAATAAAATAAATAACACCAAATAATATTCTTACCAAGAATAAGTATTAGGAAATAACACCAAGAAATAATATAAATACAAGAAAAAATACAAATAAATATAACAAGTACCAAACTGTAATTAATCCCTTTAATATCTTCTTTTGTGATTCAAGCGAAGTATAGCTCGATTTTATTATCCGAAGTGTGGGGACAGTAACTGGCAGATCATTCGTGGACACCGCTTATCATGCGCCAGCTCCCGGGCGAGCCGTTTAGAAAGTGGCGCTGCTGCTGCTGTCACTTTGACAACTTTAACAGGTGCTCGCTAAAGGGAAAAAAATACTGCACCATTGAGTAGCAACAACAAAAAAATTAAAAAATAAACAAGAAACAAAAAACAAAAAAACGCGAACCGAAAAAAGTGGAAAATGAAAACTGCAAGCCACCGAAACAAATGCGGATAACAAACTGTCAAAGTTTTACGCTTATTACCAGCAGCAGCATGGCGAAAAAAAAACGGCGACAGCGGCGAAGGAAGTAACAACAACTGAAAAATTGTATGACAGAGTGTCCTCTCACCTCCAACTCCAACTACACCTCTTCGCATCTCCCACACCCCTTGGTTAATCTCCATGGATTGTTTGGCAGGTTCCAGGGACCACGAACCTGTCCGGTTTTTAGTTGTCTGCTCCACTGCCCAGCGGGATGTATTGGCGCCTTTGTGGGTGTACTCCAAGCTCTCGCATTGACTCTTTTTTCATAAACTTTTATATGAAAAATTGTACTGAATTTTATAAATATCGTGGTAACTGAAGAGATATCTCACTGAGAAAATATAGATTTTTCTATTAAAACATTTTAATTGCACATAACAAGAAGCTACTTTGAAGCAACGAAGATTTTATCTAAAGGATTATTTTTCGACTAATTATGCTTGATATTTAGCAGAGTTTCTAAAGCAGTTTGTAGCGGAATTCGTACTTGGGAATTATAGCCGAGAAAACTCTCCTCATATGAACTACTTTACATAACCAAAACTTGTCATCTTTAACCCTTTCCAAATAACCTTAAGCTACATTATTAGAAAAATGACAATATTTAAGAAAGTCCTTGCTTTCAAAAAATAAAAGCAACTAATAAAAAAGGGGGAAGCCCCCTACTGCCGCAAAATTTGTATTCACAAAAAACGCTGGCAAAAAGTTGTAAACTTTCAACAGATATGGCGTGATTACAGTTGCCTCTGGCTGGTGAGTGAGTGAGTTCCGGAAAAGTCATTTATAAAATGGAAATTATACCGCCCAAGTCGAGGACAGACGCCGCACCCACACACAGAGGCACACTGGCTTTTCTCGAGCTCATCAAAAAATATGCTGGCACACACACACAAAGACAAGGACAAAATGGCGACACAGAAAGGAGGCAAATCGTACTCACACAAAAAGGACATTAACTCAGGGACACACACAGACAGAGTCGCAGAGTGGTAGGAAAAATGAGTCCCATGTCTTTCATTAAAACTTTCGGCAAATTATCGGGTAACATATGCTTGCGGCTTGATTGTCAAATATAGTTCACCGAAAAGAAGCTCCCTCCTTCTCTCGCCATCCTTGAGTGAGACACACACACACAGAGGTGTACATGTGTGTGTAACACATTTCCACTTGAGTGTTGTAAGGGGAATTTGCCAGAGATAGAGACATGAACTCCATATAAATATTAAAGCAACTTCAACGGACTCTTTGCTCGCTGTATGTGCTTCCCTTTGATTTCCTTGGGGAGCTGGGCAAAGCATCAGGGAAAGCGTTCGCATTTCCCCTTTTCATTTCCAGCATCCAGTAGAAGGGGTGGCAGTTTCCCGCACTGGCATTGGGCTGAGCTCAACAAAAGGAAAAATATAAAACAAAACAAACCAAAAGGATGTAAATCCGCGCAGGCGTTGTAATATTTTTCAAGTCGACAGCATTGAGCGGACACAAAGCACCCTTGAGTGAGTCGGATAAATTAGCTCGACATTTTTTGGAATATTTAGGTGACTTTCAATGGAGTAATCATGAAAATAATGGAGTTATTAAATTATTATAATGAGTCTTGAGTTTTTTATAAATATAAAAAAAATGTAAGAGACATATTTTTGTGGCCTTTAGTTTTAAAAATCTTTAGGGAGTTTAATTAGTTTAATTTTACATTATTTATATATTTAAAACTGTTTTTAAGGATAGTTGAAATCCATATTTTCTGTAATATAAAATATGTTTAGGCCTCACTTGAAATATTCTTTTTTTTACGCCTTTAAAGGTGTAGTATGTAAATAAACTGGTTTAGTTTTATTGCTTTTATAAGGTATAATTTGCAGCTTACTTTTTTTTAAAATTAACTATTTTCATTAAATGCTAAAAAAAAATAAACAGCTGTGTCCCAGAAATGCTTTCAGAAATCATTTACCAATACGACCAAAACGTAAGCACAGTTTACCCCAAATTTTCCGTGAAGATTTTGAATTAATTTTAAATTCATAAAATTCTTTATAAATGTAAGCGTTTATTATTTATAATTTACTCTATTATTAAGCCTAAGATAATATACTTTTTCAAATTAAAGTATTTGTATGCTCTCTAAACCTTTTGAAAGATGATGTATTGTTATTTGCCCCATTTACCTCACTTTCCGGTCATCTTAAAGTCAACTTAATTAACAGGGTAACAAAGCACACAAATTGCAGCCTCCCATCCCTCTTCACCTTCCTCCCAACTTTTATACTCGGTTTTAGGTAGTTTTGGCTGGGCAGAGTCATTAGTAGTCCTATGTTAATTTGGTGCGCCTAATAAACTGCTACTTTTTGCCAGCGCCCGACACCTGGCGCACACAGCGGCAGGGTGGAGCTACCATTACAGCCACCCAAAAGCAACACCCAAACTCAGGCCCATCCTCATGACCGCCCTCCAACCCCAACTGGCATTCCCAGTCCGCTGTGAAAGGTTGGTGGCGCTGTGCGAATTTGCCACTTCAACAGCTCCTTGGTGGCAACACGGTCACGTACGCGAAACGAGTGAAAGCTGAAATTTCGTTGAAAAAGGATATATGGGCACAGAGCTGGCATTGTCCTGGGGCCGTGAGCTGAATTCCAACTGCGAAAGAGCCCACCTCCCTTCCTATCTGTCTGCTCGTCTGCCATCTTGGCTTTTTACATACACACAGACTTTTCTTTTTTTTGTATTCCTCTTTCCCTTTTGCTCTCAGCCTTTTCTGTAAAATGGCGTGGCAATGTGGAGAAAAAAAAGGAAAAAACGCTGAAAAATTATTGATTTTTTTCTTGCGGGAGTACTCTTCTTATCTTGGCCTTAAAGACAGCACACAGCGAAACTAATTTTAGTCCAACTCTGTGCAGCTGTCAAGGATCGAGTAGAAGTGAGTACGTAACTGTCAAATTGTGATTCACTCTTATTTATTCATCATTTTTTGGAAGTTGTGACACCGCATCATGATGCCAGGCCATCATTTTTACCACACATTTTTAATATTCACACAAAACACATGTCAGAAAGACAGGCAGAAAAGTCAAAAGACCAATCAGAAAAACTTTTGTTACCTAACAGCAACCTGACATGTCACGCGGCCAAAGCGGACGAAAATAAAATAAACATTCCAATCAAATGTACAAGTTTTTCGGTTAACTAAACAGAAACTAACATAAATGGGAAACTTTCGAAGGTGACAGTTAAATGACAAAACCAGAAGAAGTCTTTATTATGAGAGTTCAATGGTAGTTGTTATGGAATTAAAGGAGACTAAGGAAGCTATTAAAAATATTTAACATTTTGTTTTATTATTATTCCGTTGAAAACATAGTAATATTCAAAGTTTTGAAAGTGAGTGAGAGAGGGTTTTGCTAATTTTATTCACATTTATCTTTCACTAATAGACAAGCACAGAATATTTAAAATATAGTAAAGTGTGTTATATCGAAATTTTAAATTAGAAAAAATCCCATTTAAATTTAATCTTCACATACTAAAATTTCCATGATTTTAATTATTTTATGAATTTTTTAAAACCTAACCTGTATTTTAAGTTGTTAAAACCTAAAAATATAAGACTTTTCGGTATTCCAAAATATAGTATTCATCTTAAAAATAAATATTCATTGCAGTTTTTTCTTCAAAACTTCATGGCTTTTGCTAAAATCCGAGTAAACGCTTTGGAATTCCCCTGAAAACGGTGTCAGGTATTGCATTAACTTCCTCATTAAATTTAATAATTTTCTTTCTTTTCTCTCGCCGCTCTCATCTTTCGCCAGTGCAATTATGTACGTATAGTATATTCTTTTTTCTTTTTTTAGTGCTTCGCTTTCAACACTCTTTAAAATAAGCGCATTAAATGCAAAGCTGCAACTTCCGATTTTTATGCGGTACGCACGAAAGGTTTTTTTGTAGGCTCAAAACCAGTTGGCAGTCTTAATTATGAGCAAATGTTGGTCAAGTTATGCGACCGTTCTTTATTTTCGCGCATATTTTCCCCTTTTTGCTGCCCCAAAAGGCTCACTTTTCACCTCAGAGCTTTGTGGGCCCGAATCGAAATCCTATAATTATGTGCAATCAATACTTTTGCAATATCGGCTTAAAGCCAAAACGGATGTGTATTGGCCGGGACTGGGAGGATTGGTTATTCAATCGCGAGACAGAAGACCCAGTTACTAATAAAGCGATTGGAGGAGCACCTTGATTCTACAGGGAGAAGGCGAATTAAGGTTAACTTAATGCGGCAAGTCTATTTCGTTTGAAATATAATATAATATAATAATAAATAAAAATTAATAAATTAATAATAATTTCAAATTTTACGAAAACCAAAATACCAACTAAATAATTAAAGAATATGATATGGAATTGTTTCCAAAAACAGATTAATAAGCATTTAACGTTCCCTTACCAATAACTTTTTTCTTTTGAATTTAAAATATAAAATTGAATAAAGAGTTTTTTAAATTTCACTTACCGAAATTTATAAAAACTTTAGTTTACTTTACACTTTATATTCTTTAGCCAATACTGAAAAAAGATAATAAAAAAAAAGGTAATTAAGGTTCACTTTTCCATTTTAGATATAATAAAATAAAGTA
>JAEIIJ010006414.1:0-13253 GCA_018904815.1 Drosophila ogumai
GGAGAAAAAAAATGTTAAAATTTTGTTTTTATATTTTCCTTTCCAAACATGGCTAAAACGCTTTGGCTGTTGACGCTGATTAAGAATACATATGATTTATATGCCCGGAAATGACTCCTTCATTGCGTTACTAGCTTCTGACTGAAATTAGAATTCCCTGCAAGGGTACAAAAACCATGTATTTTTTCAGCAGAAACAATACGCCGCTTCCTATGGCGAACCGTTTTATAAACCCAATTTTTTAGCGGTATTTTTGCCCGGATATACTCTAGTGTTTAGATCCCTAAAAACACTCTGAGTATTAGCGTTAATCTTTGAATATTTCACAGGTCGATCCTGCACCGTTCTTTAAACACAGACTTCGTTTCGCATCCCCTTTCGGAGAGTTCCGCCGCATTCCGACATCGCAGCATCGTGCGTGTGAATCTATTAAAAGAGCAGCCGTCAGTTGGAACGCCGCCCCTTAATTCCGCAGACTCGATGTATCCTTCACCTGGGATACGAAAATTCAATTAAGCAAATCGAAGCGCAGGGCAGCGTTTCCACGAAAAAGTTGCCCTGTTCCCAACAGGTGGATATACCTGCACCCCCATACAGCATAGAGTTTGGCCAAGGATTGGTGTGAAAAATGGAATTATAAAAACAGAGGAGCGGAGAACGGTGCCAAAAGGGGTTTCGAGGGTCTGATTGTTATGCTGATGGGCCACTGATCGGCGATCGGAACAGGAATATAAACAAGGATAATGGGTGTAGAAATCAATTTGGATCTTTCGATCCGAAATCTGTTGCCTGCCGGGAATGTGATTCTTGCTGTGAGTTGTTCCTGTTACCCATCGCGTTTCGTGTGTTTGCTTAGCTGTGAAAACCGCTAAGCCGGGGGAATTGATCTCTCGGCACTTCGATTTTCGATTTCCGATTTCCGGTTTCCGCCCAGGGCTTATGCAAATATTTGGCCAACGGTCGGGACCCAGCATTCCTAGGGAATTGAGTGAGAGGGGGAGGACTCACCCCTGTCCCTGTCCCCGGAGCCGTGGGAATCGATTGCCACGCAGTGTCATTAGTGGCAAGTACCTCGGGGGGCGTGGGCAGTTCGAGGACAATAGATGCCTAGATTCCATGGCCCTAACAAGCGTCCTTGCGGCCAAGGATCAAAGGCCCAGCCTGCACCTGATAAAACCGCGGCAAAGGTGCTAAATGGGGCGTACTAATGAGATCAATGCCGCGCAACAATGAGCGGAGAAATGAATAGAAATGCCGCGCCATCGAACAAAAGCCGCAGGATAACCGCATCGCGCAAGGATCTGGGGACGGAGCCAGTCAGTTGGATAATCGTGAATAATGACTTTATCATTGACTTGGCTCAACAAGTGCTAACAATTAGGATTCCCAAATAATAAATGAGACACTCCATTGTTCTCGAATGGGATTTGGGGCCCTAAAAGCGGCGATTCGAAGGCAACCAACCTCTAATGAAATGCTGATCGCTTTTCATAATCTCTCCTCTTTTTTCTCTTCTCAGAAATCAAGCACTTCCCCCGGTCCCCCCCCCCGGGACATCGCGACCGATCGATTGCACTGGCAATCCGCTCACTTGTCACCCGGCCGGCCACTCAGCAGCTTCTCTGGGCGATCGGATTCGCCACCATGACGCGGACTGTCAGTAAGCGGATCTTCGCCGGATTAGTGTCGATCACTCGGCGATCTTGTAAGCCGGCCGCTTTTTGGGCAGCCAACAAGCAACTGGACTCGGCCACCACCCAGAGAGCGAGTTTTGGTCTTAAGGGGCTTCCTCACCGAAAGCCCAGCTCAGGTGATTAAATATGCACACTAAATGTTGAATCAGCAGAGCAGGCTCTCAGATAAATAAATAAATGCAATTTAATCATTGGCAGAGGCCCAAATACGTGTTTCTTTTTGTTTTTTTGTTTTTTGGGAATCATAAGACGTTTCCCCTGTGCACACGATGTGGCTGGCCAGGAGCTGAGCTCGGCGGCGGTCACTTGATTTTTTGCCAAGTCAGCAAGGTGCGAGATCGTTTAACGCCTCTCCCCCTCCCGGAGACTGGCAAAGGTCGGCTTTTCGCGTTAATTGGGCGAGGAGTGCGGGTCGCGTCGGCGGCATGATTCGTTAGCACATTTGCGGTTGTACGCCAGGATAACAAGGATATGCCACCGAAGACCGATAACTAGGGACTGAGGGAAGGAGAGGGGAAGGGGAACCGGCGGCGTCGCAGTGGGGCGGGCGGCTGGCTACAAAGGCCGCAAACTCGCGGCACTCGAGCTCTCGGAATTTGAGAATGCAACATAATTGCGCTGATTATGAGGCCGGTGCCTCGTCGGTGCACCATAAATGCCATTAACAAGCCCTCTCGGCCTTCCAGGAACCTTCCCGGCCCGCCGCACAGTATTCTCCTCCTCCTGCGCCCCAGATCCCGCGATCTCTACCCTTTCGCGCTGCCCTCCAGGGCCCAGGAGAAAGTGAAACGTGATCGCCCATCGGCGAGGTGATCGCAGCGGGCGTGCTTGTTTCGGAAATGTTTACAAAACGTTTGACCGCAACTAGGACTTGGGCTAGGGCCCAAGGACTATCTCTGGCTCCGCATCGGAGGCAGGTGCACTTGAAGAAATTTGGTTTTTTATTTTGAAAATAAAATAATATTACTTCGGCGCGCGAAGTTAGCTTCTAGGAAATTTCTACGCAACACTTCTAATACTTATTGAAGGAGTCACCACATATTTCTCCCAGTGCCTCTGCCATCGGCCAGTATCCCTCGCTTGTTTTAAGGGGGCGTGTGACTATTTTTATTATTGTGATTCGATTGGGGCGCACTTTCACCAAATAGAGCAATAAATTCCCAAGTGTTGACGTTGATTTAGTCTAGTCGAAGTCGAAGTCGGAGGCGTAACCGCAGCTTCCTCCCCTAACCAAATCGAAGTCTAAGCCGGAAAATTTATGATTTAATTATTGTTTTGGTTCGGGACTGTCGGCGCTGTCCCGCTGAGCGTTAAACGCCGCCTAATGGCCAAGTGGATGGCGTCCAGAGGCCAGTCACAGTCACAGTCGCAGTCGCAGCCGCGGCAGCGGATGCATAAATCGATATGAAAATCACCAATTATCTTATGCATTACGGCGACAGTCGCAGCGCGGGAGGAGGATATATGTCCTCCGCCCGAGTCCGCCTGGGCTCATAAGCATTGACATCGGCCTGATGATGATATACAATAATCGGGCAGCGGCAGCGATCAGAACATTGCGCAAAACGAGCAACTAACCAGAAGAGAAACGAGTTTAAATCTCCGAATGCAATGGCTCACGTTGAAGACCGGCAGGTGACTTACCGATGCTCTATTGTTCAGTTTTAGACGGGTTATTATGCGCCATGTTCATAGGTAGCTGCCAGATGCAGACTTCAGTTCGATTTGAACTGAAACAAGATATATACAAAGTGATTATTATCAAAGAATCCCAACTGAACCGCTTGTAGACCTGACTGTACCCTCTGCCCTGTCAAGAGCATCTCCGATCCGCTTTGCCTGGTCAGTGATGCAAATGGCACTGGCCATGTCCCATGCCTCCAGATCCAGTCCCAGCCCAGACGAGGCCCGTTAGTGCGGAGGAGAACGAACGATGATGATGATGCTCGATAGCTGGTCAGCGCCCTTTCTGGGCTCTGGCAGAGTCTGAAGACCGGAGACCCGAGACTGAAGACTGAAGACTGAAGACTGCTGGCAGCAAACTGCAGACTGAAGACTGGGAACCAAAGCCAGAACAGAGGAGATTGCAGCGCGTTCATTTCCCTCTCAACGCAACTGGGCTCAAATATACAATGATATAATAAATTGAATGACATTCATAAATAAACAATATATAGAGGCCGACTGACTGGTGGCCGGGGTTGTCCCTGGCGGTGATTCCAACTGCAGATCCTCCTCGCTGACTTTCCTCGGGTCGCAGCGGCGTAATGAAGACATTAAAAACTGCTGCTGCTGCTGCTGCTGCCTCGCTTTTTTCACACAGCTTGCTTCGAGTTGTGGGAGCCCTGAAGTGGAATCCCAAGCCAAGCTCCCCTCGCACTCGGGTTACATTACATGCAGGAACAACAACGTCTTCAACATCATTATCAACAATAACAGGAGCAAGTGCGCCCACCCAAATGAAATCTGCCGGAGAGGGGAGCAAGCACCAAACACGGAAACAAAATCGTGGTATGTTTCAATTCATTATCAACAGAAATGCAATATATCTTTTTTCATATTTAAATTAAAAACATGCTGGAATGGCCACTGAAGTCTTAGAAGTAATTTCCCGAAGGCATCATGTTTTCGATATGCTTCCCCTGTGTTTTCTGTGTAGTGCCAAGACCCAGGCCAACCCGGTAGCCGGGTTAATCCAGTTGCTACTCGAACGAGGCTCGGCGACTAAGCCAAACTGATGTCTCATTTAACTAAGCAGCGGGACACCAATAACAACGCTGCAGCAGCCAGGGTCAAGAAGCAAAAAAAACAAGAGCGATACCCCGCGAAACAACAACATTTTTGGCCAAAATGCAATCATAATAAATGCGCTCGCTGCCTGGGTGGTGACGACATCCACATTCACATCCACATCCACATCCCTGTCCAGGCCCAGGAGGAGATGGCCAGAAAAAGAAAGAGGCTTCCATTTGACTACATGCCAGCGGCATTAACATATGTACATATATAAGCTCGGGGGATCGGGTTTTCGGCTCGGGATTCGGAGTCGGGCCCGGACAGGGTCTTTGCCATGCGCTCTTGATGAACCTAATTGACAACTTTTTGTCAGCGCTCAGTGTGTGCGGATTATGATTGCTTTTATGCTAAAACAGAGACGCAGGAAAAGGCCATTGAATTGAGAGAACCTAAAAGTCGCGATGTTAGTCCTGGCCACATGATACCCTCTTGCAAAAGGCTCTTGCTGAAATAATCATTTTTGACATTGATTCTTTTACTTTTTAAAAGTCCATTACTTGAGTAAATAAAAATTAAAACGTACCTTTTAAACATGTAGTGTAGACTTAAGAAACTCTTACATCAAAGTTTTCCGAAATTAAAAAATGATTTCTTAGCTTGGTATTCGCCATGAATATTTATAATGCCACAAAAGACTATATTTCTTTTAAGTGTCTTTTTTTAACATATAAAACTAAAACTGTAACTTTATATATTTTTTATTGTTGGGAGAAAGAACTAGCAATAACAGGGAAGCTAAATTATTCTTTACAGCCACATATACCTCTCCTTCTCGACGACTACAGCTCTCAGCGGAGACTGGAACGTCGTTGTTAGTTTAAATATTCCCCGATCGAAGCGCATCAATTTGATTGATTTGATGCAGACGACTCAAAGTCGGGAAGGCATATTTTTTATTTATTTATTTAATTTTTTAAGGCTTCTGTCCGCTTGATGAATGCAAAGGAAATGCATGAATGCCGGCAAAACTGGTTCTAGGGCCTTTCCCCAGAAATCCGAAGAAGGTAGCGACTTTGGACGAGGTAAACCTCAAAATCTGCAAATCGGATATGGATCAACACTATGGGAGGAGGCAGGGTGACAAAGTCAAATCCCAGATGTTGACAAACCACCGGAGGCCGGACAATTCGTAACCCAATTTCGCTAACTAGATCACCGTAGATCACCGCAAGATGACCAGTGGCCGCCTTGGACCCTAAGGATCCTAATTGCCCTTTGACAAAACCCAAGGACCGAAGGCGATTTCCTTGGCATCCGCCCACAAATAAGATTCCAATGGCTTTCGAGTGGCAGACAATGGGCGGCAGGACAAAGGACACAATGAGAACCGGGCCCGGCCTCATGTGACAATTGTGCTCAAACCCAAACACACACACTCAGCTCTCATCCATCCGAAAGGTAGGCGGCTCACGCCCGGGGCTGAGCGGCCGGCCAGCTGGTTTCGGGACAGCTCCTGGAATTCGAATGCGAATCCAAGTCCGAATGTAAAACAAAAGTGTAATTATGCCAGGTCCCAGGAGGTGGGCGTGGCACAGTAGTCGCCGACTGCCAACGCCAGTGAAAGCCAACGCCGCCGCCAGCATTAGCATGCCGCATGCCACAGTGGACACGGATAAAGGGAAATTGGCCCCCTCTAGGACTCAATTGCTAAATATTTCGAATTCGAGAATCTATATTAAATATTTAATTTAATAATTTAATAAGTCACTGTTGTATTCTTGCCACTTGGTAGGCACCTGCGTTGCCGCAATTCTCGTTTTCTAAAATTCAAAACGTAACGTAACTGATCTTCAGCGAGCATTTTCCACAACTTCAGCCCAAGGTGCCGCGCGATCCATGATGAATGTCCGATGGGCAGGCCAGCCGGCACCCGAAAACAAAATCACATTACAAAAATAATGCATTTTTCTCACGCTGCGCCACATCTCGCATCGTATGTTAAACTGTCGCTCGCAGCCAAAACGCAATTAAACAAATTTCGCGAACATTTCGCGAGAGTTGCGACAGGGTAAGGGAGATGCAAAAAAAAAAAAAATACAGGAAAAACAGGGAGCCAGCCAGGAGTCGAGAACGTTTGGAATGATTTGCAGAATTATTTAATTGTCCGGGCAAACGACTTAATTATTTTGGCAGCCAGCCCAGAACGTCACCGGATGGCCGCAGGACATTCGGACTTTGGCTAACTGCAGGCGAGCCTCGCAAATAATTCCACAGGGAATTTTGGCAGAGTTGGGGATCCCAGGGGAACTTTGTTATATATATTTCTTCTCGAGGTTCTTTGGGTTCTTGATCTCTGAATTCCGAGCTGACTTCTGTGGTCAGACGGCGGCTGTGACTGTGTCTGTGACGGGGACTGAGACAGCGAGTTTCAGGTTACACAAACTGTTTTGCATGCAAACAAGAATCTCTAGACCCACGTACACATATCCTGGGCAGCCGGCAGAAAGGACCTGCCAACGGAAAACCCAGCGCTGGAAAATCTACCATCATTGTGTTTTGTTTCGGTTTTCAGCCTCCGTTTTCCCGAGAAGCGGGTTTTGAAATTTCGCCGACACACCACAAACACAAGGAGCAGGGAGAGAAGAGATCGTAATGAAAATCTCACGCCTAGAACATTGTTTAAGCCGCACTTAGTTGCGGCTAAGCCGACAGTATCCTCTGCTTTTACTTATACAATTGCTCTTGCTGCCATGCTTTTGCTCTGGGTCTTGGCCCGGCCTAATCTTAGCGGCAATCTCTAAGGAAATTTGCATCATTTGCGGCTGCGCGTAATGCAAATCCCAGTGATCCCGGCGGATCAGGCCACCGAGAGAGGCTGAGCCACCGCAGACCACCGCCACCGCATAAAATAGTCCTCCGCTTTCCCCTTGGCAATTATGACAAATGCGTCTATATATCGGGACATCCAGGCCGAGGGCATCGACGAGACAGCATCTTTCTGGGCCCATAATTGCGGGATAAGCTTGGCCGAGAGCCAGGGCGTTTATGGAGCGACGTGTCGTCGTCTATGGAGCTGAGCGGAGTTACTCTTACTTAAAGTTGCTCGGTTGCATCGATTTCCATTAAATTCAAAGCGTTAAACATTTCTCAAATAAAATATATCGTAAAGCTAACAATTCTAGATTATCAAACCGTTTCGAACCTAATGGTATAGAATTTTCAACTGATTTGTAATCTTAATATATATACAAAAGAGAACTCCCTTGTTACAGAACGTTTCTGGATTCGTTGCACTCTTATTTGGATTCTTTTTTGCGGCAACTCGTCTATCTTTTACCACCTTGCGTGGCAGCAACATTGTATCCATCTGCATTTCGCACCCGGAATCCAACGGAATCCCAGCTCGAACCCTTTGCCTTCCCTTCCTGTTCGGTTTATGTTTATCTGGCGGTGCTGCCGTTCAGGGAATCAGATTCCTAATCGCCGCAAGCTGCAAAAATTGATGCACATGTCGGGGGCGTTGCTGTCAACTGGCATTTGCTCCTTGATTTCGACTCGATTTCGACTCGATATCCCTGATTTCTTATGTCACAAGCAAGGTGTGTGTGCGATGGGGTTTGCATATGGCGAATGGGTTCGGTTCCGAGCTCTCATATTTACCTTGCGTTATGTTGGTGTTTTTGGCGTGCGTGCCAGGACTGCAGATGCAGATGATGATCGGCACTCGGAACCCTATTTTTACTGCCCTTCTTCTGGGTTTCTACCCTCACCTCGCCCGTACCCTTTTTATGCCAGCGGGGCAGCTGACACTTCACAGTGTCTAGTGTAAATTAATATTTTCCCCGTGTCCTTTCAAGTGCCAGTGCGTGTGTGTGTGTGTGTGTGTGTGTGTATAGGCCTTATCACTCTCAGGACAGGCGCACGCTCTGCACATTGGCACGTCTTCCTGTGCGCCGTCTTCCCCTCCTCCCTGCTGCCAGTTGCAGCTTGTCTAGGACGCGTGTGTGTCCTGGGCTACCTCACAGATGCAAACACCCCATCGAAGGACATCAGGGCAAACAGCAAGCACAAGTACACACACTCCAAGTCGAAGGAGTCGTGTTTGTATGCATATCCTTGCCCCACCACACGCAGGCCTCGAGTGTTTGCTCAGCTTTCGACAGACAGGCACCAGATATGAGATATATAAATCGGTTTCTAGATCGCCAGGCTTTATCTTCATTCCACAGCTGGACACTTCCAAGCCCCTCAGCTCATAAATAGCACCCTTGCACCATAATGAACTCCTTAATGGACATCGTTCACAATTGATATCTGCAACAGCCCTAAAAGATTGTGTCAAGCTGCTGCCAAGTGAAATCCATCTCGAACATACGCACACCGAAATCTGTCATTAAAAGCGATCGATCGGCTGCGGTATTTAAAGCGCCAGCCTTCTTTCTCGCCCATTCAGAGCCAAATTGCAGGGCAATTGATCGCTGATCATTGGAGATCTTCTATTAGGGCGCTACCGCCATCAAGCCAGCCAAAGAGCGATCAGCGATGCTAGACGGAATCACTAATGGATGTCGCTGATGGACTGCAATCTATAACTTCCAGGCAAGTTGGCTACCGGCCGATGCGTCGATCGATCGGAATAAATGAGCTCCCGGCCAGGTTCAAGTTCCAGTTCGATCGGCGATCGGTGTGCGGCGATCAGGAGTTGCAGCCTGTCATTATGGCCCATGGACTGAATGGCGACCTTGATCGCATCACACACACAAACACACACACAGAACACACGACACTTGATTAATATTTTGTTGAAATGCTTTGTCTCCTGTCCGACTCTTACTCCGACTCCGCGGAGAAGCAAATTGATAATGTTCATTAAAATCAATAAATTCATAATTAAGTATTTTGCGGCGGCCACTCCTGACCCCGTTCCCCTCCTCCTGCCCCACCGGTCTTCTTCTCGGTCAGAACTCCTGCCGATCCGATCTGGCCCCCAATTACAGACTAATCAAACAAGCCTGACAACAATTGCCATTGAACGGAGGAGCGGCGGGCGCCTAATTGCCAGCAGCAATGTGTCCTTGCGCTTGATAAATTCCACTAGGTCCGAGGTCCCAGGATAGCCTAGCTCTCGAAGCTAGCCAAGTGGCCGGCAGCCTGACAAAATAGCAAAAGATGGGCCGACAAAAGCAATAAAATGCTTTTGTTCTCAACCGCTGGGTGGGACCGACAAGTGTTTAATCGTCGCTAATTATACCAACCAGTCGGAGTCGAAGATGGAGTAGCCCCCGGATTAAATTTCTGGCGGCGGCACTGAGCAAAAAATTAAATATTTTACAAAAGGCAATAAGAAATATTAAGCTAATATAGCAGATATAATACATTTATAAATTTGTGTACATTTAATGGGAGAAAGTTTACTGTACTAATTAATTTCTAAATAAATCAAAATCACCCGCTTCACTCATTATATACACAATGGTTTAAGAATGTCTAAGGCTTGGGGGATTTGTAAATCGATATGATTTGTGTGCAGAAATCTAAACGTTAATATACCATAACTAAGCCTTGAAAGAATATATTTCCAAAATAATAAAATTAACATTTTTATGAATCTTTGACAATTTTAAAATTTTCATTCTCATATTTTAAAATATTTTATTGTCAATTTATTAAAATTTCAGGTAAAAATGTACATATTAAGATATTTCTACTTATTACATTTTTTAGGCATTGAAAAGGGCCCCAATTTTAATTCTGAAAAATCCATATTTATTTTCCGCTTATAAAAAACCCACAGCTTTTCTTAGACTTTTCCCGCCGTGTGGAGTCTGCGCGTGTCAATGTCAGAGGAGTGGACCGACTTGGTCAGGCCGGAATGTCAAGCGTCAATTTAATTATGCGAACAATACAAATTGCAGTGGCCGGGAAATGATTATGTCGCCGGTTCGGTCAGTCTGTCGCCCTGGCAGCCTGTCCAGATGGCAGGAGACCAGCAAATTGCTGCCGCGATCCTCCGCTAATGGTCTAGCAACGGTCTGATAAGAGCCACAAGAAAGAGAGTTAAGTGGGAAGCAGAGCGGGCTGGACGCAGAAATAAATCAAGAGTTGGCGGCGAGACAAATTAACACATAAATTCAGGCAGAGATCGTAACTACGTCTATCCAATTAATAATATGCGGGTAACTGGCACGACGACATCGCCAGATACACGTAATGCATGGCGCATTACATACCCTGCGTCGGGATGGGGATGCGGATGCTGATCGAGATCTGGCGGCTGGCACTGGGACTGGAAACGCGACTCGTCGGCTCAGCGATCATTGATCATCGTCAGCAGTCGGGGAAGTGGTTTAGCCTGTGCGCACTGCGCAGCCTTTGGCGGCAAAAGTCTCGCTGCCCCGCAGATTCGCAGCCTCGCCTCGTAATCACGATCAACCTGCTGCCAAGATCAGTTATAAACCCACAGAATGTGATTCGGAAATTTCATTTTAATTAAATTGTTGAATGCCCAGGCTGCCGCCATTTAGTTGGACTAAGTTCGGCCGTGATCCGCATCCGAATCGGAATCTGCGTCCGAGTCCCAGAAATCCGGTTCGGAGCGCGATAATATCAATGCAACGGTTTATTACGGAGCATTTCGCTCTTCAAATTACATTTTAATGAGCTGTGAAAAATATTTGCACCACTCAGCTGGGCGATCAGGTCCCAGATTGAAAATACTGGGCATGGCCTGGGCATATCAGCTCCAAGGCAGGTCTTTAAGCCAAGGCCCAGGATAATTTCTAGTGGGTATATCTGGGTTGGAATCTTTTATTATAAATATTTATTGTTAACCCTTCTGAAAGCCTTCTGAAAGATTGGCCTGAGAGATTTGCGAAGCGGCTAAGTGGAAGCAAATTACTTGGTGGTCGGGGCTAAGCAATATGTGTACGATGGGTTAATGGGAAGAGTCCTCAGCTGGATCCCACACAATAGGCTGTGAATGGATCCCCTGAGTCCCCTGGAAAACAAGTGGAGATGTCATGCAAATGAAACGATCAAAGGATATCCCAGATGCCTGATTCCAGATCCCTCCTCCTTGATTCCTGATTCCTGATTCCCGATCCCTGGACAAACAAAGGCAGCACCCATCAGCCCATCACAGTGCGATTGCTTTATGTGACCGATACAAACAATGCCACAACGGCCAGCACATCCCAGGAGCAACACTCGAATGTGGCACTTGGCGTGATTGACTTATCAAAGGGAGCCCAAGGAGGAGTAGTTGTTGAAATGAAGTGTTGACAAGTGGCAAGCCAAAGGAATGTGTGCCGTGCTCGAATCAATGAGCCGCGTGATGACAGGTGAGCCAGCTTCGGCTCCCGCTTCCCCGCTTCCCTGCCTGCCCCTGCTCCACCTCCTAGCTGCATGAATGAGTGAGTGAGCTTGCATGGTCTGCGGCTACGTGTTGCATGCAACTCAGCCCCATATGGAGTTGCCATCTCGGAGCTGCGACTCTGAATTATGCGCACGCATTGTGCGCACGTCATGACAGCGCGCTGCAAACCAGAAGCGGCCAAAAGCCAGGCCAAAAGGCTACCAGGCTGCACATTCAGATTCAGGCCCAGACACTGTCTCTGGCTCTGGCTCAGTCTCGGATTCAGATTCGCTTCCAGCAGCGGCACTTCACAGTTTCGGTGGAAATTTACAACAAGTGCAGCGGGCAGAAATGCTAAGGAGACACGAGCATGGACATGGACATCGACATGGCGATGGAGAAGGAGATGTAGTTGCCAGAATGGAGAGTTGGGAAAATGGCACGGCCAGAAATAAACTAGCGCAAACATGCAGTTTAAAATTACATTTTTCGGCAAAATTAGTTTAGTTTTCCAAACGTTTTTTATCATGCAGAAATAGAGAAATAACTGGATGGTTTCTCCCTGAAACACCTTTACATCCCACATAGCCTTCGTGTGATTGGGCTTTATACATAATTGATATTTTCTCTGCGTGTATATCGGGAGTTGGAGACGTTGTTGTCGCTTGGGTGATTTATGATGTGCTTCACACAGATCCAGAGAGCCGGAGATCGAGAGCTTCAGAGGGAAACGGCAGCAACAGCTCGACGGCATCATCCGCTTCGACATCAAGTGAAATGGCATTGATCGACCAGAAAGCGCTGTTGTGACAACCGGCCAAGGAAAGCGCCCTCCAGGCGTCCTTTCCCTGTGTTTTTCCCATCATTTCCCCCTGTTCCCCTCTTGCGTTAACCCCTTATACCTTTTTTATTCGAGCAAATAATTCATTTCGGTTTACTCCGAAAATATTTATATGAGAAATTATTCATATTCGACTTTCAGAAATATTAGTTAAAGAAATTATTAATTTTCGGACTCCTATAAAAATATTAAATATCATTTCACTAAGCGTGAATATTTCATTGTTTTTTCACTTACCAGTTTTCTCATTTTCGTTTTTTTCTTTATATTCATCTTTTTCGTGTTGAATCGGAAATTTAATTACGTCACTCGGGATTTTAATTTTATTTGATTTATAAGGGTCTTTTAGTCTCTTTCCTTCCTTTATTTTTGTTATTTAAAGCTCTTTTTATAATCACAGAACAAAAAACACTGTATAGATTAAACACATAAAAACATATTTATATTAAACACTTAAAAAAAATAAAAAAAATTAACACTTAAAAAAACAACAAAAAAATTAAACACTTAAAAAAAACAACAAAAAATTAAACACTTAAAAAAAATAAAAGGAATGGAAAGACATTACACACACAAACAATACACCAATAGTCTCTGGCATATTTCATGAGCTTTGCTCTTTTTTATT
>JAEIIJ010006428.1:0-12423 GCA_018904815.1 Drosophila ogumai
GCCCCAGCAGCTCAGATCCTCCTAAAGCAGACAAACTTCAACGTTACACACTACAATCCAGAGAGCCATCTTTTACAGAGTTTAATTCCCTTAAATCAGAAAAGACTCCTTCAAGGGTAGTAAAACCATTGGCGAGAAGTGTAGTTCGATCTAGAGAGCCTTCTTTTACCGAGATTCAATATATAAAAACAGAAAAAAGAACCAGCTTACCAACCCAAAAACCATTGGCAACACAGGCCCTTCATTCCAGAGAGCCCTCTTATTCCGAATTTAATTCTTTCAAAGCAACTGAGAGTCCTCTCAGGATAGCAAAACCCGTGGGTAAGGCTTTAGTTCGCTCTAGAGAGCCCTCATATACCGAATTTGAGGCAAAGAGATCCGAGGGACGTCCGCCAGAAATTGAAGAGTCTTTCAGCAAGGACATTGTTCGCTCCAGAGATTCCTCTTATTTGGAATTTGATTCTTTTAAAACAGACAAAAGACCTTCATTGTCAAGGGGTATAATGAGTTCTCGAGATTCATCAGATATTGAATTTGATTCCATCAAGACTCCCACGAAGCAAACAAAATCTCCAAGCTCCAAGGAACCCCTACATGCTTCTTTAGAGCAACTACCTCAGAGAGAACTCAGTCCAAGCTCCAAAGCCCAAAACCAGAGAATATCTTCTGTACCTGAAACACCACAAAAGAACAAACCCCCAGAAGCTCCTCCTTCCACCTCAAAGGTGCCTTCACCTTCGACATCGCGTCTGTCCAGCGCAAAATCCTCGGACAGCAGCAACATGGATGTGGTAATCCAGCCCATGAGCAACCTTAACCAGGACACGCCCAGCCTAAAGTCCTTCTCCCAGTCACCGGACCAGGTGGTGATGGAGGGATACGCGGATTCAGAGCTGGAGGCGGCGCTGGCAAGGCTAGAGATCCTGCGGGGATCCACAGCCACACTGCACTCTCTGAGATCCTGCAGTCCTGGCCGGCACACTTACACTGCTGCCTCCCTGCTGAGCTCGCGACGCACCTCCCCTTGGGTGATGAGAAAGGACTATGGCGGCTCCCTCGTTGGCAAGGAGAACACCCACAAAGTGGCTCAGCCACCATCCATACAACAAACCCTCGAACGCTGCGATATTTGCTCCAATGAGTTTCTTTTGAAGTGAAATCGTCTTGAATATTTAAAATATTTATTAAAATGGCTTAAATATTTTATACAGATTTTAAGAACTTACTGCCATATAAAAATAATTCTTATCTCTTAAGTCATTATTAGTAAATAAAGTTCAAAAATACTCCCAAGTGATAAAACAAAATATAAATCTAGGTAAAATAACCACATGCCTCATTAACTTTTTGTAAATTTATAATTAATTAAAATAAATAGTTACCTTCTTCCAGGATTCTATAAAGATACAAAAATAGATAGTATGTCTTACGGAAATATTTATTTAAAACTTAGTTAGCAATAGTAAATAATGTTTTATACGATTCCTAGACTAGCAATAAAGAAATCCAAATCTTACAAAGCCACCTTCCCAACGATAATTAAGAAATAAAGAAGTTTATAGCATTCGTTACGTTTTATAATTGCGAAACTTGAGTTGCAGCCGGATCGCTTTGATTCGAGCCAATTCTCATGGGCCCAAATCAAAAGCGAATCGAGTGCAGTGGGCCCCCTGATTTTTCGGCTCCCCTAATTGATGACTTAATAACGAAATTGAAATGTTTATCTTGCCGTTCACTCAATTATTCTGCCACTTGAAGTTCGCTTTCGGTGGCTGTGCATTGCAGTTGGTTTTACGGCTTACGTTTTACGGTTTCGCGTTCCGTGATTCCACATGGCTCCCATGTCTCCCGTCCGTGACTTAATGAACTATTAACAGCAATGATAGTAATTTGTTGTAGCAGCCTCAGCCCCGACAACGGCTTCGGCAGCGGCAGCGAGTAAAATTGCTTTTGGCCAGCACAACAAGTGGTCTTCATGGCACTTTTTGGCAAACAAATAGACAGTCGGACAAAGCGACGTGCAGACAAATGACTACAGTGGATACAACCAGCAGCGGACATATATCTGCATGGATATGCCATGGATATTCGCGGGGGTGTTTACCACATCTGTCTGCCTCCTCCCCTCTGCCTCGCTCACCCCGTCGCACCTGCTGCAGCCCGCAAATTGAGTTTGGCTGCAGCATCGGCATCTATTTTGGCACGATTTTCGAATTACGTTCATTGACTCGCAAAATGTTTGCTTTATGCCGCAATTAATTTCCAAGCGGAAGAAGCAGTGCCCCAAAGCGCCAAACAAAAAGGCAAGCAAAGCGATGGCAAGGTCGAAGCTGGGAACACTCTGGGGATGTAGTTGGTACTAGGAATCAATTGAACATATGTATCTTTCAGCAAAATTCGCTTTCTATTTTTAATACAGTTCTCATTACATTAGCTGCAAGTATACACATTTATATAGCCTTTTCTTCGTATTAAGAAATTATACATTTAAAGATTTAGGCTTACCCTTTCGTAAGGGTATAAAAAGCCTCCAAAAAGGTGAGGGGTCTCAGAGTTGAAGGTCTTCTGCGGCTTGTGGCGTGACATTGAAAGTGAAAGAACAAGTTTTGATGGGTTGCTGTTGCTCGGCGGTGCTTTTTCGTTGGCATTTCTATTTTTAATGACTTTTTACATGGCCACTTGGTTCATTGAACGCAGCCACGCACAAAACAAAAACACAGAAAACCAAAATAGCAGAAAAAAATAAGAAAAAAAAGACTGCCGCTAATGATCTATGAAGTGCAAGTGTTTGTACTTTTACTTTCATTTATCAAAAGTGGAGGCGTCATCTCTTATGTCCCGGACGAGACAGTGGAAATTAGCAGCCGGCAATGCAAGAAATGCATTTTTAGCACTTCATTTTCTGGTTGCTGCATTTACTCACTCGGCCGCCTTGGCAGTTAGTTGGGTTTTTGTGGTAAAACGTGCTTTTAATCAAATTTACATGTGCCAACGTTGTCGGTGAGCATACGCACTGTGGGCCGGCGACGGGAAAACATTAAAATCGGTGTGTTAAATTGATTTATGCAATTGTTGTTGGGGGGCAACAGCAGCTGATTTGTTTATATGTTCGGAGGCAGCAACAAGCATGGTAAATCAATAAGTTTATGCAACAGGCGCCGATAAAATCGACGAAAATCACCGAAGACAATGCCTGCCATCGGCCTAACAGAGCTTCCTGCTACACTTACCGTCGCTGTTACAGTTACAGTTTCGCCGTATCCGCGAGATAACATTTTTCGACCAGTTTTAACAGGGTCTAAACAGCGCCAGCTGTCTTAACAGCCGCTCTGTGCGCAGGCGCATTTTTTCGAATTTTTCAATTAATGTTTTCCCTCCGCATTTCCATTTCAGTTAATACGGCAACGCACTTGTTGCCGCTGCTGGCCGGCGAAATGGCAATCATTTGTTAGGCAAACATTTCTACTTTTCGGCTGCTTTCGTTTGGCCTTTTGCCAACATTTTGCATAACCTGGGTCAAGACGGAAATGCTGGAGGAGGCCGGCCATTAATAATCTTTGGCTCTCGGCTCCTGGCACTTTGGAGGCTTTGAGGCTCAGCTGCCCGTGAAGCTGCTGGTGACTTCTTCTCGTTCGGTGCGTTTAGGACGCTTTGGAGCCTTTGTTTATGCCGGTTGGCCTAAAACGAGCCCAAAGGCAGTAGACAAAGTTAGGAACAGAAAGTTTATGGCCACCTAAAGAAAATTAAGGAAACCCCTAAATCCATTTACAATTTTAAGTCGAATATTAATCCTATATTCTTAATTTTTACAGAGGCAAAAGCCTTTGTGAAGTTGCTTTCCAACTCTGCTAAGCTACTTATATTTATACTAGCTTTTTACTAATACATAAATAAATAAAAATAAAATAAAAATTGAAAGCTGAAAACATATCAGACAGAAATTCCTTTATTCCTAATTTATACAGCCTTTCATTTCTTTGATTTTTCTAAAATACAAATAATTACGTTTTATTTAAACAAGAAACCTTTTTTAAATTGAAAAGTAAGGAGAAACTAGACTTTGAACTTTAGATTATTTTCATTTATATTATCAAGAATAAATGGTGAAAACTTCGTCTTAAAATATTAAGGTTTCATAAAACTCTTGTTATTATTTATTTTTACTCTGTAAACCGACCCCATCCAGTCAATGTCCCAATCTGTTTTTACTTCTGCTCTTTATCCGACCTGCACTCACCGCTGCACTAGGCACTGGGCTGGTGTTCAGTAGCCTCCGCATAATCCAAATTAAATTGTCAAGAGAAATGACAATTCAATACACACAATCTTGTTAAGCAAATATGAAAGAAAATACCAAAACAAAAAGCACTCTGTCATCCCTGCTCTCCAACAAAAGCGGAGACAGCAGAAAAGAGTGAGAGTGAGGCTGAGGCTGAGACCGAGACCGAGACTGGCTCCGGAGGTTCCAAAAAGTGTCAAATTAAACTGTCAGAGCGACTTTTAACCCATTTTCGTGGGCCATTACATAAGCTACTTATCAGTTGATAACTGGGGGCTCTCTCGGGGTGTTGGAAATACTAATAGGGAAATGGAAATGCGAGTGCGTGGGCGGTGCGAGTGTGGACTGTGGAGCATGGAGCGGTAGGCGCATAAATCAGCTCGGACACTCAGCCACTCGAGTTCATTCGCTCATGCGTCAGCCGAACAAAAGACTTGGGCAACGAACTGCAGATGCAGTTGCAACAGAATGCACGCCCGTCCCACCCCCCTCATTGCCCTTTCCCCGCCCGAATGTGTGAGTGTGTCAACAGCTGGGACCGTCGCTGCATATTCTTAACCATGTGTGTCTAGCCCTACCCAATCCATAGCCCCCGGCGTATATGCCACTGGCTCAGCCCGGGTCTCCACCTCCGCCTCACAGTCGCATTCCCATGTGAACTGCGCTAATTCGTGACTACTTTGTGCTGCGACTGCTGAGGACCCCAGCATATACAGATACACAGGTAAATGCACGGAAAGAAATGGGGTTTTTATGTTAATCTTATTTATTTAATTTATTTAAATTGTATGGAAATTGCAAAATATTATAAATAAATTCTTATTAAAACCTTTATTACTCTTCGCATGGTATACATATTTATTTAACATTATTCAATGCCATTAAAGGCGATAGTTTATTTATTTTTACTTTCAGGTGCTCGTAAAACAAAAGACTTAGGCAACGAACTTTTACATATTAGGGTCACTTTTGCTGAAGGTCTCTCTGTTCTATAATATTTTTATTCTCTATGCTGCACACTGCCAAGAACCAATGCTGAAAGCCCTAAACACCCGCCACCCAGGCCATCCACCCGCTCGCTTCTCCCTCTGGGCTCTGTGAACTAGGGAACACACATCTGTGATAGATTTGAATGACCCACTCCCAAGGCTCGAACCCGAACCCGCACTCCAGCTACTGCCTCAAGAGCTGGCGCTTGTGACTCAGAGATCGGCGAGCTATATGTCCCATTTCGAAGGCGACTCCTGCCCACGCCGCAGGCGCAAACACTTTACTTTTGTTTTCAAGTCAGTCGCAGTTTCAGTTGCAGTTGCAGTTGTGCCGTCTGAGGCCCAGTTTTAAGTCACAGTCCCGAAGCAAACTACTATATACTCGTTCTCCGTGGCGGGACTCCGATTCGGATTCGATTTTTACGGGGTTTTTCTTCTTCAGCGTTCGACAACGTTGTCGTCGTTTTCGTTGTGGTTGTCTGGTTGTCGCTTTCGTAGTCACACAAAGATAGAAATCGCATGACACGATCTTGTAGCCCGAAACAGGCGCCAGTAACCCAGTTTTCAGGTTTCAGACCAACGTATACTCGTAGTAAAAAAAGCTCCAGAGCCACTGCGATGACTCCCTTTTGGCCGAAACCCAAACCAAAACCAAATGAAAATGAAAATGAAACGTTTTGGGCATAAATAAATAATGACAACAGAGCAGCCACCAAAAAGGTAAAAACAAATGATCCGCCTGTGCCTGTCCTCCCTGCATTTGCATTTGTTTGCATGCCTCTGCCAAAAGGGTATAGCCAATTTATTGCGACCTATAGGGTACAACAAGATTAGACCTTATATTATTCTATATATGGATAAGAGAACTGAAAGGATTCTGAAAGATTTTGTTGCATTTATAAACGTTTTTCGTCATATTTTTTTAGCTTTTTTTAACTTAAATTTTTATATATTTTAGTATAAGGATTACATCTTCTTATTTGGTTAAAATACCATCCCAATAATACACTTTCTTCTGTAAGTAAGGGTAAATTGGCTTTACTTTAACCACCTACCGATGTCTTGCTGGCTGTTTTGTTATTGTTTGTTTGCTGCTTGTTATTTGTTTTGTTTTTTTTTTTTTTATTTAGCTGCGGCATTTTGGTTTGTTTGTTTCAAGTCTAACAAGCAGCCAACATCGACGTCTGCCCATTGTCTCCGTGTTTCGCCGTTTCATGTGGCATTTTTCTAGATTCCCCAGCCCAGAGTCCCAGCCCCCGAAAACATGCGCTGAACTTTGACACTGGCGGGTGGAGAGGCGTTTAAACCCTCTGGATATTATAGGACACAGAGAAAAAGAGATAAGTAAATCGATTAAAACAATTAAAATAAATAAATAAGCTCTTCAAAATAGGATAGAATAGTTTTTCCTCTTTCTAAGTTACCTTTAATTTAATTTAATTATTTTACAGTACAATAAACTTCTCCGTGTAGAGCTCTCCTAATCCAGAGCTGGAGAAAAAGTGCATTGAACCTCAATATCGACAGACAGACCCATAAATTTATCAACTTCAATTCTAGCCAAGTCAGCGGCAATTTCACTTTCGTTGGCAGTCCGTCACCCACAACAGCATCGGCGATCTGGGAAAGCGATTCACCCTACGCATCGATGGCATCAGTGTGGCTCCCCGGATCCTCGGCTTTTCGCGACTTTCCGCGCAACAGTAGCCGGGCGACAGTCCAACGAGCATGCCAAAAATTGCATTTTCTACAACAAATCAAGGTGACTGGACATCAAGATAAAAACATAACAAACGATTTGACTAAGCCAAATGGTAATAGGCCCCGGCAACACAACATCACCGACATCATCAGCGGGAGCAGCGATCGTGGCCACAAGCTCTGGAGCTCCCAGAGCCACTGGAGCGATCGCTCTGGCCGTTATTGTTATTGCCATGGCCATAGTCACCATAGGCTGGAGCTCCAGCTCCAGCTTCAGCGTCAGCTCAGGCTCAAGCTCCAGCTCCAGCTCCTGGCTCCAAATTTGGTGCGAAGCTGCGTTGTCGCGGGTGCTTTTTTCCCCTTCGTGGAGAAGGAACAGTGGTTGGAAGATGGCAGGATTCTAATGGATTTAAATTAAATATTTCTCAAAATGAAAAATAGAAACGATAAATACTAAGTCGCCAGAATTAACATGCAATAAAATTCCAGGGAAATCTCAAGGGACTTTCCGAAATTTCTAAGTAAAAAAATCTATGAAAAAATGCCTATTTATCATTATTAAATCTTTAATTTGAATATTTTAAATATTAAAGATGTTTTATTTTTACAAAATATTTCTTAAAATGCTTTAAGGAACTTAAGGAACAACTTACAAATAAATCTTTCTTACCAATACGAACCACTTCTGTGCTTTAAATGTTTTTCTTTTTATACAAATATTTAATTATTCTTGACCTTCAGTTAAATGAATTTGACACCACTGTCCCGCCGTTGTCGTGCCTGTCGTCGTCGTCATATTGAAATTGAAAATAAGAATCGTATTTGGTAATTGCAATGAAAGCGAAAGGAGTGAAAACGTTTCTGCCGCCGAGGCCGTAGGTATGTTATTTTGGCCACTAAGATAGATCACCAAGGATAGCGGCCGGGCAGCGGTCACTTTCTATCTATCGAGCGGTTCAATGACACGGCCCCCAACGCCCCCGCCTTCTATTTGGTCATTTTTGGAGTGCCTGTGTGCTACATACTATTACTATATATATATATTGTTGGAGTGGCAACACTTATCGGCCTGAGCCAGAGAGCCTGGTCCTAAGCCTAGGCCTAAGCCGCTAAGCGCGGCAATAGCCACATCAAAATGCCAATGGAAACCTTTTGACATTTTTATCACGCATAAGCACCGACTCCAAGATCGGCGCTGGAAGCCCCGAGCAAATGCTAATTGACCTTGACATGCGGAAGATTTGAATGCGACGATATGGCCAACAAACCATCCCGAATCGCGTCTCCCCTGGCTTCCCTTGATGCACTTCACCATCAACTCGAGTGGCTGCTGCACTTGGTTCGACTTGGGCCGGGGTATGCACAGGGAGAAATTTAATTAGTATTAAAAAATATATAAGCATTTAATCTTTTGATTGAGATTAGAGATATTATATTATGTTTTAAAATATTTTTCCAAAGATTAAATTGTTTCGAAGAGCTCCAATAAAATTGTTCAAATTTAAATGATATTGCCTTGATCTTGACTTGGTTTTTCTTTGTGTGTGGGTCTGGGTCTTGGAACCCCGCAGCAGGTAAGAGGCCCAGGTAAGTGGTAAGTGGTAAATGGTAAGTGTTGCGGTTGCAACATCATCACCGCCGACATCGAAATGTGAATGCATATGCAGCGTGTTAATTGCAATCAAAACTGCACTGTGACCAAGGTGCGTGCAGTTCAATATGTTAAGTGCAATTTAAAAATAAATTACTCAAATTATGGCCGAAATGGGTTTCCCAGTGATTAGCCAATCCAATATTGGCTAGCCTTTACCGAAAGGTTTTTCTTAATTTATCATTAAGAGAAGGTAAAGCTCAACTAATTTAACTAAATCAAAATGAATGCAGAGTATTAGTTATTGTAAATTAAGAAATTATACATAGTAATTTATTATGAAATTTATTATCCCTAACCGCTCATTCAAACATCTTCCTTAAGTGGGTCAACACTTGAATAAAATGTAGTAAAACAATGTCCAGTGGGCCGCACCTGATTAAAAGTCTGATGAATAAACAACGAAAGTGCAACAAGTTGGGGCCGTAAAAATGACACCGGCTGAGGTGTAACTACGCGGGGGGACCTGCCGGGGTGGCCTGGGGGCACAAGGCAACGCGACACTTCACCTTGGCTTGCTGTTCGGGCTGTTGTTTCTGTTGTCTCTCACGACGGCGGTTATTATTTTACACGCTTTCCAGGTACAACTTTATTTTGCGCCTGGCGTCTTAATGCCTTGTGCTATAAAATGAAATTTTACGCACTAAGCGCGGCGTTTAACACAAAACTCGAAGAGACTCTCAGAGGCGGGGAGCCATAATAAAAGTGGGGAGAAAAAAACACAGAAAATGATAAAAAAGCTAAAACTATACCACAGACTCCACGAAGACTGCCCACTTGCCACCGAATTTCACTCTGCGGCGCGGCAATGTGACATGTTGCCACTAAAATTGATAACTCTATTGCCCATTTCTGCTGATTTTGCTGCCGGCGGCCGCTCGTCAATTGCTCACCTGATGATTGATTTTGCTGATTGCCAACGAGTTTGCATATCGCATTTGCATTTTGCAACTTGCATCTTGCACTTGGCATTTCAGTCAGTCAGCATCTCTGCATATTTACCGCGGCCAATTATAATTAATTTCCCTGGCTTTCTCGGCCCCATCGCAGAATCCGATGCATTTTGTCAACATCAGCGAAGGAGAAACATCGAAAACGAAAGTCCCACCATTTACTGACCGACTGACGAGCTGACTGACTGACTGACTGACCGACTGTCAGCGTTTCAGGTGTCGATTCATTACCTGTCATAATCGATCGGGATAGGGAAGCGCCGAGGTGACGAGAGTTGATAATGGGTCTGTGGAAAAGGTATTTGTGGAGCTTCGAAAAGATGATGTCTCAATTACTCAAAGTTAGCGCAGGGCATTAATATACATAATGGATGTCCATCAAGTCCATTGAAGTTGAGTCGCAAAAACTCAAGAGATTTCTCAAAATATAATTTAGACCGTGCGTATACTTAATGTTTATAATGCGTATACTTAACGAAATCAAGTTTTATTTTAAGTGGAGTTCAACCAGAACATTTAAGTACACATTTCTAGTTGATTTTTTAAGCATAAAACATTTTAAAAGTATTTATCTAGTTAATCTAATAGCTATTATAGGGGCAAATCCATTACCATATAGTTTTTCCCTGACAGAACTTTCAATTTTCTTGGGAAAGCAAACTGCAAATCTCAGATTCGCTTGGCAGGGAGAGAGTAGAGCTCGATCTGGAGATGGCAATGGAAATGGAAATCCCAAAGACCTTGTCCGTCAGTTGGCGGCGGCGGTGAATGTGAGAGTACTGACCTGCCCCTGGCCCCCAGTCGCTTCCCAGTGACTGACTGCGACTGGCCAGAGGGAGATCAGCGATCGGGGATCGGGGGACCGAGCCTTAAACGGATTGCAAATGCGACTGCGAATGGCAAGGCTTCGTTTCGTGCCTAAAACATTTTGCATAATTTGTTTTGCTCACTTTTCTATGTATTTCAAGCGGTGTAATTTGATTGCGTTGTTGATTTTATTATGAAAGTTGCGAGACAACAATAACAACGGGCCGATTAGCATTGCCCACTTTTAACTAAATACTTGAAGAAAAATCAGGGTTTGAAAAGGAGATATGTTAAATAAATATCTAGGATAAAAAGTAGAAAATGTAAGAGGAAATATATCAGAAGAATATATATTTCTTGCTGTGCAGACTGACTCACAGTCCCCAAATTTGTATTTCTATTTTGTGTTTTTAGCTGAGGGTGCATGTTGCCAGCAATTGAATAAAAACCCTTTTCATGTTAATGCAACATTTGTTGCTCTGTCAGTCGCTGCGCGATATATATATATATAAATAGTATGTGTGTTTATAGTATATAGACTAGCAAAACAGACACAATTGGCTTTGTACTTGTCTCTCCTTCGGTCTCTGCTGCCGCGGCTGCTGCAGTTGTTTCCTATTAACGATAAAAATCACATGACACGAACTGGTCGCCGATCTGGCTTCGTTTTCTGCAGTTTTTCCCTGGGCCGCCGTGCTTTGTTTTTGTCCCCGTTCGGGCCCGATTCCCGCTTCGCTTTTGGATTTGGCGCCGGCGCCACTAACCCACTTTAAGCCCAGTTCGGGGCCTCAGTTCGAGCCGGGCCCAGTTCGGGCCGGTGTGCTGGGCTGGCCAATTATGCCACATTATGGCCAGTTGAGTGCCGCCGTTATCGCCCCGGAATGACAGGATGCGGCCAATTGGCAGGGCCAGGGCCAAAGCTGGGATTACGCAACGTCAACGTCAATTAAATCAGTTTTACTCCAAATATTTTAAGCCAATGTCAACCGAAACCGCACCGAGAAGATATATTGACATCGTCGTCTGCCCATCGCTCGTACACCTTTCCCCCAGCTCGATCCGCAGCCCGATCTGGCCATGCCTGATTGAATTTATGGCCGATCCAAAGGGACTGCGGATCGAGGCCTTCGGGCGGCTCTGAGCTCTGGGCCGGGCCGGGCCTGGCCAATTGTTTACACAAAACTTTCACAAATTAAGCCAACCTGTGAACTGAAAAACTCAAAGCCGAATGCCCGAAAACGCATCGACTCGATTAAAATGCTGCAAACTTAATTGGGGCCCAGTTTGTCGCACATTCTGGGTGGCCCAGGCCCAGGCCCAGGCACAGTGGTTGCAATTAAACGAAACCGGGTGAACGGTGATGGAATTCCGGAATTACTTATTTTTGAGACCTATTAAATGAAACTCTTTCAATGTCAATGGTAATTGCAGCTGTAAACGGGGTCTATAAAGCCGTTGGATTTATGTTTATTGTTTAAAATACTCATTTATTTTACTTATTTTTAATTTTATGCAGCAGAACTAGAAAAAAGTACAAATTTATAAGTATAAGTAGTAATTAAAATTCGTTCTCACTTTAGTGAAATCTTAAATATTACTTTTGGACCAGATTTAATTTAATTTATTTATAATTATATTATCCTAGCGCAGCAAGTTCACACTTATAATTGTAGCACTAGATCTAGAAATTCTTTTGGAATTGAACATGTTTGTTTAATTTAACATCTAAACTATATAGTAATATGTTTTAAATACAATATTAAATATTTGATTTCTGGCTGTAAAATGATACCAAACAAAAGAGAAGGCTAATTTCGGCTCGCGGAAGTTTGTATATCCTTACAGTTTGGAATTTATTTATTAAAAAGGGTTAAAAAAAAAATATAATAACTAAGCCAAAATGCTCTTACTGAAATTATAATATACAATTAGTATTATAATTTCAGTAAATGTATGTATTTATCTATAATTTTATATAATGACAAAAGAAGCTAACTTCGGCACACCGAAGTTTGTATACCCTTGCAGATTGGTTTTGATATT
>JAEIIJ010006432.1:0-99911 GCA_018904815.1 Drosophila ogumai
CTTTTTCTTTAATAAATATTTTTAACCCATATTAAAGACTTTTTGCACTTAAAATAAATCTAATAAAACTACGCATACATTTCAGTCTTTATTTGTAAAGTTTTCTATGCAATTCTTAGCCCGGATCAAACTAAAATAAATCATAATTCCCATTAGCAGCAGTCCCCATTCGGCCATAAGGTGATGATTAATTGACTTACCTCTGGGCCGCGCCATGTAATGCCCGAACGAACCAAATTGTAGAAGCGAAGGACTCCCCACATGGCTAGCACCTGTTCGAGTACGGGGAAAAAATTGGAGAATCATAAATTTCCATTAGATAAAATGCCACTCCACACATACACATAGGTATATATATTCGAACATTGGTATTTCTTTTCTGCAGAAACACGAGCTAACATTTTTATGCTGCGTAAAGGGACTAATGGACTTAGCTAGTAATTAAATTATTTATTACATATATCGATTAGGCCATGGGCGGGATGGGATGTTCGCAAAAACCAATTAGCCTCGATTGAGGATAAAAGCTGAGCACATATAGCACATAGCTTCTTAGCCTGGCTTCTATAATCAAATTGTGACAAATAGGTTTAGATATTATTTCCCAAAATTGAGAACGTATTGGTATTTTGTATTCACAAAGCAATTTCCAGTCATGTTCAAACTGATACCTATTGAGAGACGTCTGTGTGAGCTGGGAAATTCCTACGATTTTATAGCAGATGCCTGCAGAACTAAAACTGATGACTGTACTTTTCTGGGCTTTGCACTTCCTGGACCATGGAATAACCTTTGGTGCGGCTATGGCAATAGCCTTCCCTTCTTATTGTTTGTACTGATGTTGGTAATCAAATTGGTAGGTAATGAAAAATGAGGAAAGCTAGTTAAAATAATTTCTTGGATTTCTCGTAGCTATACCAAATATATAACTTAATGGATGTATACTTCTCGAAGGACTTAAATCCACCTACCCGGTGGAGAAACTATAATGGATTCAGCGTTGTGCCACCACCTTGGGCCAGAAGGTTAGGTTTGGTTCAGGGCTTCGTAAAGATTAATGTCTGTGGCCTTTTGTTGTACGCTGCAATCTATGTAAGTTATTTTATAATCATCAAATTATTATAATGATTTTCCAGAGATACACGATATAGCGAACAACGATTTTAAATATCTTTTAAAGATTTTTAAATCCATTAAAAAAATGTCTTGGATTGTGACATAAAAAAGTGAATCGCATCATATTAGATACATTTTTAAGGGCTTTAAAAACCCTATTGACTTTTGTATCATCTTTTTATATATATTTTTAAAAGTATCTTGACTTCCATAGAAATCACCAGCTCTCATGTATCCCTGGCTTTTGGTCCGAGTTTACGAATGGATTTTTTATGTGGGAGCTGCCACTTTGAAGTACATTATTGGATTATTGGATGGCCGACAAGTACGGACTGCAGTAAATCTGATCATTCATGCATCGGGTACCGCGATCGTTTATAAGACCATGTGGACTTTATTTGCAGCTCGGAAGAAGGAAGAAGCCACATTTTAATAACAATAAATAATATTGATTGTACTATTTTGTGATTTTAATTTGATCAAAAAACTATCTTGAAACCACTCAAATAAGTGGCAATAATACAGGCTGCTCAAAAGATTTTACATTTTTTGTATCTATTTAATTTACTGCAATTTCAATGCCATAGTATAAATATCTAGATTTTTAAACTTACATTAATCAAAGCTCTTGCTATAAAGAAAGCCACCTCGGCCTTGCACATGGCATCGAATTGCTGAAAATAAACAAATTAAAAATGCATAGTTTTTGTTATTATTTAAATATGAATTTTCCTTAAATTTTCACGGGTTGTTGGCCAGCGAAGCCAAACAAACAACTACTAATAAAGTTGGTAAATTGTTAGCTGCCTTCTGTTTTGGAAAGCAATTTGCCAGGGTGGAGGGAAAGTTTTTCAGCATGAAAATTGAAAGTTTGACTTAGAAGCGAACCGGATTGAATTAATTCAGGCGGTTTACCCAGGGTCACGAGTTAAATTAGATTTTGCTGTGTAAGCCTTTAACCACTCTGAGCTATTTTTAATTGCTAGCAAATTAACTTGTCTTTAAAAAACAATTATCAAATAGTTTTTTAAAAGAAAATTAATGCTTATAAATTTATTTGTCTTTAAAAAACAATTATCAAATAGTTTCTTAAAAGAAAAATTAATTCAAGCAAACATTTTATATTCAACTCAAGCGATTTGGAAGAGTCGCTAAAAATTTCAAAACAACAAATTAGTAAAAATCTCCATACCAACTCGTGACAAACGCACAGCGCAAAAGTTTCTGAAGCCCCCCAAAAAATAAGAGAAAAATGAATTTTTTACCTTCTGAATTGCAATAAATTATGCATGAGGTGACAATTTTCCGGGAGAAAAAAAGTCTTTCGTTGGTTTATTCGTCGTTGTATGTCCCCCGGCTAAGGGCGGAAAAACAAACGGAACAAAACAAAGCTTGGAAAAGCAGAAACACGTTCGTAATAGAAAAGGCAAAGCAACGACATAGACAAATGTAAAATTCTAGGGGAAAATGGTGCAGAAAAATGCCCAACTCATTGCATATGTTCAGACGAACTAGAAGTAGATCCTCATATCCCATATCCCCGCCTAAATGTAGATATGTTTTGTGTGTGTGTGTCTGGTCTTTGAGTTTTTCGATTCAGCCCGCTTTTCCGCTCTCTTCCCGCCCTCTTGGCCACCGTCCTTTATGCCGCTTTGACTTTGTCGCTTGTTTTTGAGTGCGTGTGTGCAGTGGGCCCTTGTCTGGTCCTGGCTGTCTGTGTGTCCTGTGAGCCCCTCGCTGTTTATATCCTTCGTTTTCTATTTTTTTAGCCTGGGCTTTCTGCGCTTCATTTGTTTGAAGAAGGCACTTTGGTTGCAGCAGGATTGGTCTAAAAAAGGAGTTTAGGGAGTCAAAAGCAAGGCTTGAGGGGTCTTAAAGGTAAATTAGGGAGTGGGGGTTTATATTTTTTAAGAGATTTCTTTGGTTTATTAATTTATAAGGGTAGCTATTAAAATTAGAAAGATAAAGTTGGTTAAATATGCACATAGACTTTTTAATTAGACGAGAATAAAGGGATAATTTATATAGGAAATCTATAAACTTGCTTTAAGTAAATATTAATAGTTATCTTTTATATCATCTTATAATCTATAAATATAATTTTTATATTTTTTAAAATCCCTATTTAAAACTTAAAAGTCCTAAAGTTCCCACCTGTTTTTATCCAAGTTTTAATCAACGCTTTTTCTTTTGATTTTTCCTAAATTAAACATCTGTGGTCCGTTGTGTAATCATTTCCCCCCTCCGGAACCCTTGAACGTATCCTTTTCTTTCTTCTTACCCCCCATTGGCCGCCCCCTTTAATTCCCAGCCTGTTGCACGTCGGTTTGTGTTTACATTTACTTGGCAACTCCATTCATTGTTCCCGCTGGCAGGGATGGCAATGCATCCAACTGTCGCCAACTTCCGACCATGGCAAATGCACACAACCTACTACTTTTGTTTGATTTTAGCATAAAGGAGGGGGGAGGAGGAAGCAACTTTTTACATATGTAACGGATTCAGTTTGATTTGTTGTCGTTGAAGGTTTTTTTTTCTTGTAATTTATTTGTTTGTCGTTGCTGGCGATGCCCATTGATTTATGCCGAGCGGCGGCACAATTGATATTCCGTTGATATTCCACAAGGACCCCCTCCGCCAGAATCCTTTGTGTGCGAGATGTTTTTCATTAAACAAATGGTTCGAAGTGGAACAAACTTAAATATGCATTAAAAACGACACCATAGGGACTCTATAGAACCTTTGGGATGGCACATGATACTCACCTTATTAACGTGATCGCGAAGGACATTGGAGTAGACCATGGCGACAGCTTCCAGGGCCATAAATGTTATATAGCCAATTATCCAGGGTACAATTAAACCGGGGTTCTCCTGTGGAAATGCAAAAACAAAAGCCCGCCGTTAGAGAATAAAGCGAAAAAGGGCCGCGAAACCCGAATTGATGCTATTGATTTCATGGTCGTACTATAAAATATGGTAGGTGTGTGGACAGGTGGACGGAGGTGTAAGGAGGTGTGAGCTGTGCGGTGTAATTTATCTCGCCATGGTGGTAAAACCTCTGATTGGATTTTTTGCGTGCCAAAAAAAAAAAAGGAAGAGAAACTGTGTGCGCGTTGGGAATGCCTGATGTGCAGCTGACAGTTTTTGCATGGCAATTTCCCGTGGAGGCCATGGAAAATGTATTTTCCACCGCGGATTACATTCTAATTTGGGCTATGATGCTTGTCTAAATTATAAAAATGTATATAATCGCATAATAAACATTTTATTTTGGGAAAATAAATATCAGTTAGCTAATTTGGATTATTTTGCAGGGGAGGTTATTAAATATAAACAATTATAAACATTTTGTATCAGCTTGTTTTAATGTTACTTAATTTCCTTTAACTGAATTCCACTAAAAACAATGTTCTATTAATATTAAGAGACCATAATAGGCAGCAACTAATGTGTAGACTTATAAATAAAACAATGAAACGTGTTTATCTGTTATTTAAGCCATCAGTCTCAATTGCTGCCTCTATCTTTGGCTTGTTTCCCCACACAGACACACATTTGTTGTCTAAATACTCGTTTAGCTTAATTAAGAACCAATGCTCTATGCATTATTTAATGGACATCAGCTGCCGGCGCTCTCAGCTCGAGAAGCAGCCAAGTTAAGGATGGGGGCGCAACTGCAATTAATTTGACCAATACACGGAGTCTAGGAAACATTTCCATTTATACAGAGCATGGGGGAGTATGAGGAAAATTCTGTAGCTTTCATTCGCAGGGAAATCGCGTTTCAGTTTGTGGAAATTAAAAAATTCCACAGAATGTAGCTGGAACCTCTGGCACAATTGCTCAGCAACATAAACCCGAATTGTGTTTGGGCTTTGTAATCCTCGGCATGTGTCCTGCCAGCTCACTCTCCCTCTCTCTCTCAGTTTCCAGTTTAGTCAGTTTAGTCCGCCAGACATGAGGTCCTTGCTTTCGCTTTGGGGTTCCCAATTGTGTGACAAATTGTCTACATTTTTATGCCGCTGTCAATAGGGGGGCTGTTTCGGAGGGGTTTCAGGACACGCTGGCGCAGTCTTTTTTCATATGTTGCAGATATTGTAGAATAATATACAAACAGAAGGGTTGGTTACTTTGGCAAGTCGGTATTTTTATACCCTTCTTAGATGTTGAATTCTAATATTACAAATACAAAAATATTTAAAACATTTTGGAAAAACAAATTCACACTGAAATCGGTTCCTAAAAAGTTGTGTTGCCCTCGTTTTAGTTAGATTTTTTTGATAATTGAAGAACCCTAGATTTAAAATTTTAAAATATAAGTATTTATTTAAAGGTTTTTAATCAATAATAATTATTAATATATTCTCTGCTTACTAAAAATAAAAAAGAAAATTTGTTTATTTTACAAAAACTGTTTTATATTAACAATAGTAACCATATAAATACATTTTTATTTTTAAGATTTATAAAAAAAATATATATTTTTTAATCTACAAAAACTTCAAAAAAAGTATTCATTTCCTTTCATATTTTCTAAGTACAAAATCCGTATAATCTGCAATGGTTTCCCTATTTTTTTCTAAAAACAACATTCCATTGTGCACATTTTGTATCTCCACGTGTCAAATTTCGCACTCAAAAAAGAAAGAAGGAAATTTGTATGTACTATATTTGAAATTTTCAGGAGGCAACCACGCGGTATGAGCGCTTTGCGTAATTTACATTTGAATGTGCTTTGTTTGGCTTTCTCCGTAAACATTTCCGGGGCTCAGAGGCGCAGGCACAATGCGTATAATTTGCGGATATTTGACTTTGAGTTGTTCGATTCCGGGAATGTGAGTGTGTGTGTGTGTGGGCTTAGGAGGGAGGAGATAGCTGCGCTTAATATTGCTAAATGCGTAGAGTCTTTAGTCAAACAAGAAAACTCACCCGACATATTCCAAATATTAACACAATGCTCAGCAATATCATGGACATTTGTGTGCCGATTATGGCAAAATATGCTATTTGTACACCTGCAATAAGTAAAGAGAATTGAGATTAAAATTTGGCAATAATTAAAGAAAGGTATTAACATTTATGAGTTAGTTCTTGTTGAATTTAAATTGAGTTTGATTTAATTTAATTATTAATATCTATTAAATGTATACTTTTAAGGCTGGTACTCATTGAAAATCAAGACTTAAATAAATTAGTTGCCATTTAATATTAAAATTTATGATATAAGCTTTTAACAATTTATTATTTTTTTACAATTCTGTATTAAAATAAGGCCACTTTGCGTTCAAGTTTGATCTCATTAATTAAATATATAAAATGTTGAGCTTCCGTTGGATTCAAAACTCAGGCAAACAGAGCTCATTCAACATGATTCCTCTGTGGGTGTCTCCATCCTCATATACATTTAATTTATTTATTAAAATGGCTTTATTTATTATGTGGCTGCTTGTCGTTTCGGTTTTCCTGTGTTTCGGTTTTATTACCGCTTTGGGTTTAAGCTCGTAAACGCTCGATGTGTGAGTGAGTTTAATTAGCAGCCAAAATTGGCCAGAACTTTGAACTTACCGTAGTAGACATCCTGCAGGTCGGCCGACTTGTGCATATTGACATTGATGCGCCAGGAGTATATCAGGACGATTAAAAGCGATATATTCTACGAAGTGACATGGGATTGAAAAAGAAGATAAAATCAGTCACCAGAGAGAAAGAGATATGGGAAATGTACATAACACGCATACGCAGAGTGCACCCGTATATAAATTCGTTGAGGGGTCATCATCCACATCCACTTCCGCCCTCATGTTTCCCCAGCGCCATTTCCTTCTCTTTTATGACCAACTCTTTACCCTTTCCATCTCCCTCTTTTTTTTGTACAACACGTTTTTACTTTTAAACGGGTCGGAACTCAATTTGATTTTAGGGTCTGAGGTGTTGGCTTGGGGTTCTTGTTGCTAATTAATCCGTGAAAATGTTTTCGTGTCGGTTGTCGTTTCGCAGCTCTGCGGAAATGGGTATTAAGCTCGGGAAATGCGTTTTCCATTTAATGACTCATCTAAGGAATACAGGAATTTTGCATTTATTTTTAAAGTAAACACAGTTTTTATTTTATTAATCAAATTTCAGATATTTTAAAGCAGAAAACACTCTTAAATTATGTTAATAAATCTTTGCTTATTTTTTTTTTATAAGCTCTGGTATTTCCACCATAACTTTCCCTTAGCCTAGCTTATAAAAGACTAAAAAACCACTTTCCAGTAGAGCATTTCCCTCAGGTATTTAGCAAATAAGCAACAAGGACGATAAATAAATGCAAAATGGCGTGCTTTTAAGATACATCCATTATGTGTCGTGACTGCACTCCCAGGTGTAACTTCCCCGAGACCCATGAACCCCTACCCTACCCCCTATGTTAGCCAGTTCAGGTCAGACTTATGCTAAACACGTAAGCTTTACCTGGCTGAGAAAGGTGGGAAATCTCTATCCCCCTTCCCTTCTTCTTACGCCCGCAGCTGCCATAAAATGTGGCACTAATTGCAGAAGCCAAACACTTAAGTTCTCGTCCTTAAACAAAAACTAATTTACTTGCCACGAGTTGGCAACGGACATAATGTGTCTATTGTTTTCCCCGCCAAGTTGCACTGCCTTATATACTTCTTGTAGTCGTAATTGTCCTCAGCCCTGCATTGTCCTTATAAGTAGTGTACAAAATTTTACAAAAAAAAAAAAAACCCGAGCACGATTTTGCCATTAACATAAATTAAAAGCCATAACGAGCATCATGTAATTGCAATTTATACATGCCACAAGTCGAGAGATGAGAGGAACGAGTGCAAGTCGTTCTCGGTTTGTCTATCCATTTGGCAAGACTCCTTGGGGTTGGCGAAATTGTAGAGCTTGCTCAGGGGGTAGATTGAGAAGTTTTACGAAAAATTATGAATGATTTATTTATATGAATTTTTAAAAAATTTTTAATCTCTTATTTTTGATAAGAAAGAAAGCTTTAGCTTTTGCTATTCAGATTCTCTTCTTAGTCCTTGGCCTGCACCCAGTCTTTTAGGACATCAACATTCTAGCTTTTGCAGCCTGTGAAGTCGATGGCAAGTACATTTCCCAGTCGTCAGGTAAAGATTTCTCTGGCAACTTCACCACAGGAGGGTCTACTTTAAGCTCTGAACGAGTAGGTTCCAACATTTGACAATCGGAAGGTAAAGATTTCTCTGCCACCATTAACACAGGAGGTTCTACTTTAATATCTGTACGTGTAGTCTCCAACTGAGTCTCCTTGCGTTCTTCCCCTGCTTCATCTAGACCCAAAACATCGAAGATTTCCTCGAATGAGACTGGACCCTGCACAATACCAATGTTTTCTGGTACATCAATGTCCTGGAGACGCATAGAAATTGCCTTGATAGTCCGCGAGCGCTCCTCTTCTTCTAAAGTAATCTTTTTAGCATCCACCTTGGTGGTCTGCCGCGCATTTCGGGAATACCAAATGGTCTCCGTCTTCTTGCCAGGCTGCCTTGAAAACCCATTAGGATTTAACCCTTTGAAGGGCAGCGCCTGGCTAAAAGAGGTGAACCTCAGCAGGCCCGTTGATCCACTTTGAGGTGGAGTGTTTTTTGGAACCTTTGCTGAATTGCTTATCAGCTTCTTCGGGGGTTTGGTTCCAGGCTCATTTTTAGAGCTATCCATGTTGACACGAGAAACTGTGCGTTTTCGCTCTTTCTTCTCGGTTTTCTACAAGAATGGAAGGGAATAATTGTATAATTTGACTGCCTTGCTTGTCTTTGTTTCTCTGCGCTTACCATTTCTGTACAGATATTGAATTTCTATATTATATTTTGCGTTTTCTTAGGAAAAATCTCTTTGCTTTTTACTCAACGAAAATGAGCTGTCAGAATATTAATTAAACTGGTTTCCTTGATATTGTAAAAAAAAACAGGGTTGCCAAAATGCCAAGAAATGTTTTCTTAACTAAAACAAATAGGAGAGTTGCCAACAGACTTCATATTTGTGTTATTGATTGAAAAAATTAAGAGTTGGAAAGGTTTTAATTTAGTATAGGTTTGCTACATCTAAAAATGTTTTAAAAAGTCATGTAAACTTTAATAAAATATTTCAATTAATTATTTAATAATTCGAAACCTTAGCCGCCAACTTGTATTTAAGATGGCCTGCAAAGACGTCCTGCAAAGACTGGAAGTTTTCCGGAAAACCTTCATATTATAAAGCTTTATAATTTAAAATCAGATATTATTAGTTATTGGCCTTAAACAATTTAAATGCCTGTACTTAATTCTGAATAACTATCTATGTATTAAATTATTTAAAAATATACTTTTTAACGTAACAACTTTTAAACCCATAATTCAACCAGTCACTTCATCATCCGTTTCCCAAAACTCCCTGAACACACCCCGGGCTGGAAAAGAAGGGGAATTCTTGCGGTTTCCCTCCCCCTTCTCCACGTCCTTCATTACAATAATGAGGTTGAGAGGTATGCCATGGCCCATTCAGACCAGACTGCAGAAAAACTCTCGCTGAACGACACTTGTCTATTAATTATGCCACAATTAACAGGCGAATATAATACCCCGGCACAACTACTGATTTCGTGCTGCTGTTTTTATTCGGGGCTTTCTTGTTCTTTTACCAATTTTTTGCTGTTGTTGTTGTTGTTGTGGCATGGCCCGTGTTTCGAACTAACGAGAACAAAATTATATACTTGTCCACAATGCGTATACGCCCCATTGCGACCGCCGCTTATACCCGCAAACACTTACAATTGTGTAAATTGCACTTGTTATGGCCAAATTTTTGGCATGCAACATGCGACAGCAACGTGTGCCGCCGGTCAGCGGTCCATATGGATATAGGATGACAGACTTCATTTTATGTTCCCAATTTTATAATTGTTGTTTTTTTTCGGCTGGTTTTTCCGCTCAGCAATGGCACGACAACTTTTTGAGTCTCGTTTTCATTACGTTGACAACATGGTGGCGATCATGATGATGTCGAGGCTGCTGTTGCTGCTGCTGTTGCTGCTTCCCTGAGGCTGGTTATTATTATGGCAGCTCTGGAGGCTTCCATTAAAAAATAGTCCGCCTGAAAAAATAGCCAGATAAATTGAAAATTTTAAAAGTCATTCGCATAAATTGAGTGGGCAATGCTTTCGTATGCAGCAAAGCTTTTATTTATTCCCCGCTTTCCCCCGAAAAATGCAATCAATCGTTAAATATTGAGCACTTATTTTTTATATTATTTTATTTCATACATTTTATGTGTGACAATTTGCTCGACTTGAATGGCTGTGGCAGTGTAAATATCTCATGATTGCATGCAAAAGGACTTTGTGTTCGTTTCAGAGCCAAAAAATCTGTTGAAAGTGGCAGGCAAAAAGCGTTAAGCTGGGCAAGTTTGTGTTTAAGAGGAAAAATGATTTTGGGGGTAGAGAATTAAATTTAAAAGATACAAAATATGCAAGAAAATATATAATTTAAAAGATGCAAACTCCTTTCGTTGCTCTCACATAATACAGAACCATCGATCAGGCTTAGGAATAAAATTTAAGGCCCCCAAGACATGCCTTGGCATACTGCTCCCCCAGCTACCATACATTTCCAGACCGTAGACTATATATACTTGCAGCATAACCACTTTAAAGCAATCTTCTCAATCATCAGACTATTGATTTTTATGCATTTTTCTTCTCTCAATGGCCCCGTACAATAGCACTTAAGTTGCCGGCGCTCAATGTGGCAAAGTTTTCAGCATTTCCAGCAAATGTTTTCGTGTTCGCCAGACTTGCGAGTGATTCGCCATCACTTGTCCGATGAAACTGACAGGCCAAACACGAGAAACTCAAGCCATTCTCCTCCAGCTTTTTGGGTAATTAATGATGGAAAAAGGAAGACACGCAAGGGCTGCCACGGAATTGTCAGTTCTTGGACAAATATCACTTGATGGCCTGTCCGAAATCTCACTTAATCAACGCCAAAACAAATCTCTAAGATGTTTTCAATTAGTTGCTGCTTAACTAATTACACGGGAGACGCCCGACAAAAAAAAGGGAAACGAGAAACTATGATTGATAGTTTGCTGCAAGGTCCTTCCAAGCCCCTTTTAATTGACCTCAAAAAAAAACTGAGAGAAATTTTCACTTTTGCGCCCGCATTTCACTCCGTGTAAACACACATTCCGAAAGCGGGGAAAAGGACTTGCAAGGACACAGCGCCATAGAAACATGTAATGCTCTGCTGGGCATATTGAATGGATAACTCACACACACACAGCCAGCAGCAGTGTACCAACTAGAACTCATTCCACAGAAACCGAGTGCGTATTGTAAAATGTTTACAGTGTCATAAAATATCAGTAACAAATGCGAAACCAGTGGCACACACTGAGGTCACGCATAAAAGTCGAAAAAAGCTAAGAAAACAGGCCAACAGAAATCTTTGGCTAAACCAAACAATACAATAACAATGCAGGCAGAAATGCGTTTTCTTTCTGGCAGACCCTTGGAGGCATTTAAAGGAATAAGGGAAACATATTGGTTTTGTCTGCAATTTGAAACAAAGAGTATTTAAATAATACTTTTGTTTAATAAACAAAAGTACAATAATATTGTAGCCTTGCAGGGTATTATTATTATATGTAGACCCCATAAATTATATATTTTCTTGATCAGCATTAACAGAAGAGTCTTTCTAGCTATGACAGAATAAATATTTATTTTTTTGAAATTTTTTTCAACATTCTATAAGGGGTTACATCGTTAAAAATGTTGAAATTTGGCAAAATATTCTAAATCTTCAAATTTAAAATTCAGACTGCAGATTTGTTAACCTAGAAAAAATTAGCGCACAGGGAAATTATCTTAATTAAATTTGATGTTTTTTTGACTTATTAATGATATTTCAGCTTTAATTTTCCCTAAAAAAGGATCATATAGTTTATATAACCATTTAATGTAAATAGTTAAGCTCTTAAATAACGTAGTAATGCTTTTAATAATGTAAGACCTGCATTAATACAATAGATATTCTTTCTTTAATAATTTTTAAATTAATTCCAATGTAATACTAATACGTATAACATTTTTAATATTTCTCAAAAATTTCCAGATAATCAATTGCTGACTTTTTTCTGATATAATTTCAATTTGGATTAAGTTAAAATTTTTTTTTTTAAGATTTTCTAAATATAACAAAATTTTCCTGCTAAAATTCTATACCAGAAATATATATAAATTTGTGAAACCCCTAATAAAATAGCCCTTATCTTCGCTTCCTGGCTTTATGGCCTGGTCCAGTTATTACTTTTTTGTAAGCCACTTGTTAATGGCACTGGAAGCAGGGGCCTTGCAATTTAAAAGCTTTTTGCATTTTGCATTTGAAAGGCATTGGCTCGGAGTCAAGTGGGCACGCATATTGCCAACATCAAGTGCTTTTCATATCGGCATCGCAGGGAAACCCCCGCGAAAACCTGCCCCTTCCCAAAGCCAGCGCCCAGGGGAGACACACACAATGAAAATCAATAAAAAATATCGCATTACTTTGCCGGGCTTTGTTTCGGTAGATTTTTGTTTTTATTTTCCTTTATTATTTTTTTTTTTTTGGCTTTGTTTGCCCGTATTGTTTGTGTCGATTTTGGCGTATGATTGATTTCGGGACACACGCAACGCAACGTCCTTCTAGGCACGAAAATTGTTGCATAACTACACGGAACACAACCAGTAAAAAAAATAGAACAAAAAACGTACACACTCGCGTTGCAGTGTGCGACAGCAGCTGTGACAGCGTTGAAGGATTTTTGTGGTGGGCAGGAGGCGCTCTACAGAATGCTAGTCAACAAATTCGATTCAATAAGCGTCTCACATCATATTTACTTTTTTTTTTCTCGAAAAAAAAAAAACGAGTAGTCTCGTTTTTGGCATTTTAGGGGAAACAGGAGGAGGTGGAGGACGAGGTATAAGCCTCTCAGGCGAAGCCTATATGCATAAAAATGACTCGACTCTGCCGGTTGTTGTTGGCTTCCCTTTAAGCGCATTACAATCTCCATATGTGTGGGAGATGGTTCGATTTCGATGGGTTTTATGGGGGTTTTGGGTTTTTTTTCGGGTGGTTTTTGTGGGGCTTGAGCTGGCATAGATCTATTGCATTGGGTCCATATGCTGTTCATAAAATTCCCATAAATTAGGAATAATTGAGAGAGATTATGTGCGACACACGAAATTGCTTTTGCATTTTTGACATTTTACTGTGTCGTTCGTTGTGTGTGGTGTTCAATGTGTGTTGTGTCGGTTTCATTTGGAATTTAATTACTATTTGATTGAAGGGTTTGACTATTATGTGATTATGTCAGTAGTCAGTCTGTCATGGAGGAAAAATTCTAGTTTGGATTGTTATTTATTTTAGGGAAGTATTTTGGTGCTTATTATAAAGGGATTTATTAGGCGCTTTTATTACAAACGAAGAATATTAAATTGAAAATAAATTAGTTATTTAATAGGTAACAGAATATAGCTTTACTTAATGGAACGCCTAGCCAAATAAATCTCTTCAAACTGTTCCCATAATACAGCTTACGAAATAATACATAAACTCATGTTTTTATTATTCTTTTATTATATTATTTTATATATATACTTTTACTTATTTATATAAGATTTTCCCGACCCAACTTGACCTCTAAACCTCTCCAAAATATGGTGCAAACCCAGGCAAGCTCTTTTCGAAATTATCCCCTTTGACTCCCCCCAGATTCCCTGTCGTAAATCTCTGGCCATATATTTCCGGGTGTGTCATATTCGGGAATGGATGAAAGCCCAAGGCCCATTGACATCGGGATGCCACAGTTAATTGCACATTGGGCCTGGGTTATGTTCAGATAATCGTCACATAAAGACGTTTCATTGTTGTTAGGGGCTGGGCAACAACAGCAAAAACGTGTGGACAATAACCGGAGGGGCTAACTTCTAATAGGTTCCCGTTCCAAGCGCACAAAATATAGGCAGGGGTTGGGGTATAATATTTGCTTAACAAACATTAAAGTTGTTTGGCACCCCCTTTTGTTTCATTTCTGTTTATTTGGCTAATTTATGCTACGCCTTATTGCTTACTTTGCCGTCACGCCATAATGTTACGACTTGGCCGCAGCTTAGCTTTCTTAGCCGACTTTTGTTTGGCTTGGCTTTCTCCTCGTACAACGGGGCGTATGATTGTATGAATGTTGATTTCTGTGGGGGCCCTTTGTCTTACTGCCTGGGTGTTTGGCCAGCGTCGAGCACTCATTATGATTCATTGTCGGTTGCAAAGGAGTCAAAAGGTAGAACGACTCAAAAGATTTATGGCCAACGGGCCCAATAATGAAGTTCTTTAGTTGAGTTAATGTTTCAGCATTTAGACATGGCATGTCCGAGCCAAAGGTTTGGCTCTTAGCCCCGGCTTTGAAAAGATAAAGAAGGGAATGTAATGGAACAGATTGGTGGCAATCCTTTGGACTTGTAATCCGGACAAGGCAATGGGATGCCAAGGCAAAGGATTAACGTAGTTTAAGTGGGGGGCTTGGGGAGGCCATAGGCCTGGTTGTGCAATGACTTAAAGGGAAGTTTTTATTTAACTAAGAAATAATTCTTTTAAGCTTGAAATAATCAAATTTAATTGATAATTTAAATGAAATAAATTTTCTTGTTTATTAATTTTCATTTCAGTAGCTGTTAAGGAATTTTAATATTTTGTATTCCACTACTTTTCGTTCTGTGTTCTTCTCCCTTCAACATTATTTTTCCCCGGCCTGAAATGAAAGTTTTCATTTATTGAGATGCCCACATTTTTGCCCCCGTTCGTTGTTGCTTTCAATTTTCCAGCCATTTCTGTGCCCTGTAATTGAAGTTTTCTGTTTGTTTTTCTTGCGCTCTGAGCTCTGCTCAAAGAACTGTCATAAGAAACCTTTTCCGCCGCCCTCCCCAAGAACTTGATTATTACTTATAGACTTACAGAGCAGGCAGGGAGACTGTAATCACTGGACACACTGGAAAACTGACGATGACCCCTAGCTTCTCTCTGGTCGTAGATGAAAATTACTATTTGAAAGCCAAAGGCGATAGGCAAACACAAGAGAGGCAGAAGTGACAGAACCAAATGTGAGAAAAATCTCATTTGCTGCACAGCCTTAAAATGGCAAACAAAAATTTCACCCAAATATACGAAACACACACACAAAAACCGAGATAGTCTCTCAAAGTCCAGACCCCAAAGCCAAATCCAAAATAGCCGCAGATAGTTGGACAAACATTGGCCAAATGCCAGATAAAGTTGGCTACGGCCTTGATTATTTCCTTCTACTGATGTTATTAGCTTCATGTTGATACGAATGTACATAGGATAATTCCTTTAAAATTGAAGAAAAATTAAATGGGACAAGACGACGTAATGGAAATGAAATAAGCAGCGGGTTTAAGGCAAAGCATAAAAAGCTTTAGGGCTTAGATGAGAGAATAGATTGGATGGATTGTTTAAAAATTGAAAAAGAGATTTAATTAAAGAAATGCTTAGGAAACAGCAAGGGGAGATTTTAAAAAATTAAAGTATTTATTACATATTTTATATCTGATATTTAATAAAGAAAACTGGGAACGAACAGCTAATTAATTAGCTTAAATTCCCCCTCACTGCTCACTTAATTTGTATAAAATGTAATTCCCAGACTTTAAGCGAGCTTGGAAAGTTTTAAGACCCATTAAGAGCCAACCCTGGGCTATAACCTATTATACAGATGAGCCAGAAATACTTTTCATCAAGCTTTAATGCTGATTTATGTCAACCGCAGACGCACGACCTAAAATCCCAACCGAAAAAAAGGGCCAAAAGTTTATCCAAAGCAAAACCTCGGATCATCAACAGTCATGGAAGTTTCCTTGCGGTTGCCAGCCAGCCAGCCAGCCCAGTCAGCCAGTTTGCCTGCCGTCATCTTAGATAAACAGGCATAAATCCTAGGATGCGTGCTCCATAAAGGCCCTTTGATTAAATGAAACCATTTATTAGGCAAGGTAAAGACAATGTCATGACACCTCTCTGCCACGAGTGAGCCCCCAGCCGTGCAGGAGGTTAATGTGGCCGCCATCCGCGGGTTTTGCAAGAAAACAATTTCTTTAAAAGTCCTGGCACACGAGTGCCCTGGCTGAATTATGACGGGGCGAGGAGAAGGGCTCTCTCCAGACAGAAGCCACAGCCCCCAACAGGACGCAAGGGCAAGTAAACACAAACAAATTTTTAAATTTGTAAACACGGCAAACGAGTGAAAGTTAACAAAATGAAGCCAACAGTCGGTAGACGCCATCGCTGACGCTGCTCAACGCTGCTTGACGCTGCCCTCCACTGCCGGTTGCCATTTAACATTCGCCGTTTGCCATTCGCCATTTTGCGATTTGCCGTCGCACGCACACTCGATTAGGTGAAGGCCCAAGGGGGGCGAGTGGGTGTGCGGGGTGTGGGTAACAGGATATCCGGCAATTTTTGAATTTTTTCGCAAACAGCCAAGCAAAATAAACAACGTGGGACATGTATACTATCCTTAGAGAGTGAGAAAATGCCAAAGGATAATTTGCTGGCGCGAAGGAAGCAGATTTTTAAAGATACATAAATTAAATTTTGATATGCTAAATGGGAATATGGTTGGATAAATAAAAGTGTAAAAACCATCTGAATATAACAATTTTTTTTTTGGGAGTTCTATGAATTGAGGGGGGAGTGGGAAAGGGAACCAAAAATAAATAAAATAATAAAATAACATAAGTGATTTTGGTTAAACCCTAGAAGTTATTATTGAAGGAATTAAAATTGAAAATAAAAAAATCTGCCAAGTATTAAATAAATTAATAAGCTAAGTAATAAACATAGATTGCTTATCATAATAACAAATATTCTAGCTTTGTTTAAACTTACAAAAATATTAAATAACCTCTTTCAATCACCCTTTTCCCTAAATTAAATTAAAGCTCTTAAAAACTCAACCTGATTGCCTTGTAAATGAAAAAAAAAAAAATTGCTCACATCCAAAATGTGTGCAAGTTCTTGTACCATTCTTCAGAGCAATTGCGATTAGGCACGCCTTAACCTGGGCTCAGGATTCTAACACCGCCCCTCATGGGCGTTTAATGGCACACTCGGCGTATGCGTAATATTCCTTGCTCATATGCCACGACGTTCGTAAGACAGCATTTGCATAATTCGCCGGCGAGCCGAGCACATTGCTATCATTTAGGCCAGCCAGGCTGTCTGAGTTAGTAAATTGCGCATACGCCACATAAGCCGCATGCCTTGTACAATATATGTTGTGTGTGTGCGTGTGTTGGGAAAATAAGACGAAAAAATAAGAAGAAAAGGTAAGAAGGTAAGCGGTATTGTTGACAAATTGAGCTCCGGTGGAATGGGTAAGCTCAAGAGTGAAATTGGTAATAGCAACAGGTAGGGGGATAATAATTTGATGGGCCTGCAGTGATCTGAGTAAATTACTACTAACTCTAGTAAATTTTATAATAAATATATTAAGGCTTTCAAATAAATTGAAGTTAGGGGGAATAATATTAGTAAATAGTTCTAAAATCGTTTTACATTTTCCTCGTTTGATTTTGGGAAAAAATTAATAAAGTGTCTTAACTTTATCCTCTTGAAATATGAGTTTATTCACGGATTTGTAGAGACCCTTCGAAATAGATTCATTTGTCTAAGTCCTGTAGAGCTTTTTTTAAAACACTTTAATAAAATATTTTCAGCTTAGGTTTTTATTTGTACTTGTGTCTATTTTTACTAAAGAGCAATCAACATTTTTGTATTTAAAAAAGAACCCCTTAGGCCAAGTTTATATGTATTAACTTGACCATTTACTATATACCTTTTTCCGAAACCCAATAAGATAATGGCCCTCCTAAGCCACCACAAGACCCTACAAAATCTAATTAAATTTCTTTTAGACAGTTTTCTTGGACAAGAAGCTGGACAAAAATCACCTGCCTCATCATCTACAAATCAAATTTGGCCTCAACTTAAGCCGCAAATTTATGTACTTGAGCACGGCAGAAAAAAAACAAAGAAAAGGGAAAGAAAAACTAAAAAAAAAAAAAAGAGTATAACTCTGAGACAACACAAAAAGTTGGGCCTAAGCAGAGCCAAAATAATTTGCCACAAAACTAGAGGATGACAAGGACGCGCCGGCTCATGAAACTGTCAACCGATGTTTTCAGCCCCTGCAGCCTTAACCCTCTGTGTGTCTCTCTCTGTTCTTGCCAACTTTTCCGGGGCCAAATGCAAAGTTGAGCTTCAGTCAGTCGAGTTGAGTTGAGTTCTGGGGAACTTTTCGTTAGCCGCAAAAATGACTTGAAGCGCTTTTTCCCTCAGAACTGACATATTAAAGTCCACTTAGACTAATTGCAAAAGCATAAAAAAAGTGAGCCAAGACCTTATTCTGCATAAATTTGGATTATGCTTTAATTTATGCATCGCCAGCATCTGAATCTCTGAAAGCTAAAGGCAATTAAAGTAGCTCGCCGTCAGCTGCTGCTTTTCGTGGCGGGAAAATTTGACTGATTAAGTGCGATGGTGCCGAGTTGAGACGAGTCAAGTGGGTGAGTATTTGATTTCGCTTCTTTACGATCTTAGAACATAAATATATATATATATATACTAAATATGTATGTGTACAAGTAAGTATTCCCTTGCCTGGCACTGCAGCTGCAGGCAATTGTCGTCTACCCGAAAGTTTTGCTCAGCTTTTGGCTCAAAGTTGTGTTGTTTTTATGTAGGCCACGTGTTGTTCAGTTGCCTGTTCTTAGCCTCGTTGCTTTTATTGTTACTTTGCTTGATGTTTTGATACCCCCGATACTCTAGCTGTTTTTGGAAACGAAACTAAGGCAACTTGGGACTTATGCTGCCTAAAAACTTTTATTCTTCCATTTTAGTTTTGTGAATTATAAATGCTTTGTTTAGGTATTATTTTTAATTAGGTCGTCTTTCACACATTTTCAAATGAATGGGTTTTGAGCTCTGGCTTTTGTGCTGGTAAACAGTTTCTTAAGACGACAAATTAATAAGATAATGAAATTTTCATAAGTCGAAATATTTCTTTAATTAAATAAATATCTTCCTAACATCTAAATCTTTCTTTCTGTTTATTTAAATCACAAAAGTAATCTTTAAGTTTCATTTTAAAACCCAACATTTGTCTACAAAATCTCTCTTTAAGACAAAAGGGCATTTAAGCCATCGGTCACCCTAGTTGGCCATCTTTTTTGTTGCCATTTTTGTTGCTGTTTCCGTTTCTGTTTCGGCTGCTGAAGACATTTCGGTGTATTTGACGTCTTCTTTTGATGTTGCCGTGAAACAATTGCGGCGTATTTTACTTTTTTTTGTGGCCTTGTTTGTTTGCGGGTCCGCCGTCTGATTTGATGACCTTGTCGGAGAAATGGGTTTGTTTTTATGAGCGGCCCGCAGAAAATCCGCTGCCTAGATTTGGACGGCTTTTGAAATGGAAATGCTTCGCATCTGTTGGTGGAAATTTTCGGCAGGAAAATTGAATTATTTCCGCATACGTAATGGGCGCTGCTCATTGGATTTCCCGCGAAGACCGATGTCATCGATCCATCAGTGGTTTGATGGGACTTCAGTGGAAAATTCCTTTTGATTGGGAGTTGGAATTAAAAAGGTCCAGGAAAAGGATTTCATTTTATAGAAATCTATATTTGTGCCTATTTCTTGGAATTTGAGACAAAGGGAAATTCAAATGATATTAGACTGAAAGTTTCAAGTGATTGATTTTGTTAGCACTTTAGCTCTCCCTTTCGAATTTTGAGTAGCCCATAATCTTGACCTTTTTTTCGTTTGGATCCCCCTCAGTGATTCTTAATTAATCCCAAAACTCTTCAACTGGCACATCCTTCCACATTTGAGACCTTCTCAATCCTCTCCAGCTGAAGAGCCACTCAATCGTTGACGGAGGCTCGTCTCGTCTTCCGATTGAGTGCGGCCGAGCACCAACAACAACACACAAAAAAAGAGGGGAATTTGCATATTTTATTAAATTCCCGCACAAATATCCAATCAATAATGTAGTATGCCATTCGGCGTATCCGGCTATCCTCCTGCTCCTGCCCGCCTGCCCGCCTGAGCTCTTTGAGCATGGACCAGAGGCAAAGCCGTGGCAAATTAAGTATGCATACGTATTCAAATGGCTCACAAGCCGAAATATACACAGAGATATTGAAAGTCGGTCGGGTGGTATGCCCAAGAGAGAGATTTTTGGTTTTTTCCAGTTCCACACCTCCCGATGCCGCCGTTGTCCTTAGACGACTTCAGCCACTCCTCCAGCTCCTTTGTGCGCAAAGGCAAATCATTAAAGACGTCGATTCCCTTCTCACATCTCCTCATGGACTCGTTAGGGCACAGAGAACAAAATTGAGGTTGTACTTGCCAAAAATGATTAGTTTTATCAAAATTATTATCGTCTGTCTACTTATCGTAAATCAGGTTGATCCACAACATGCCGATAAGACTATAATTAGTGTATTCATTAGTCCTGATAAGAAAATGAAGTTTAAGGGGTGAAAATATATAAAAAAGTGTTGACTAGAAATCATAAATGTGAGGTTTTTAATATTATATAATATTTAGTGTTTGATTTTATCTGGTAAATATTTAAAAATATTATTTTGGATTTATAAAACTCATTTTATTAATTTTATATAAAATGTTCTACTTTACAGATTAATATTTTTACTTCAGAAAATATATATAAATAAATAAATATGTAGAGCTAGTATTTGGGATTATTTAACCTTTTTTTATATTTTTATATAAAACTTTCTACTTCATAGAATAATATATTTCCTCTAAAATTAATGTTTATTTATAAATTTTTGTTTTGTAAATTCTATATTTTTCCGTGTACTTTTGGCCCTTCGTTTGCCTTTTGTTTTTGTTTCTCTGGTTTGTCGCCACGCAAGAAATTTGGCACACTATCGATGGGGTGGTGTGTGTGTGTTGTGTGTAGGGTACGCAGCTCTTGGGGGAGAGAGTTGGGTGGAAGATGCAAATGAATACAAACAAAATACCGCAAGCAGAAAAGATTATGCCTGGCATAAAAATAAATTAATGGCCATGGCGTGTGTGTATGTGTGTTAGTGTGTTAGTGTGTGTGTGATTGTGATTGTGAGGAGCACAAGGACAAAGTAATGCCTCGCCTCGCCTTAGGGGGTGTTGTAATAAGCCACGACCCAGGGATCACTTCCCCTTTGGGCAGCGTTTTTCTTTTTTGTTTTTCTCTCTTTATAATTTACTATGCGTAATTTCCTCGACTGCTTTCATACGTAAATATTTAATTTCCTTAATTTTGGAGGACTCTATTCCCCATCTCCCATTCCCCTTTCCCCCACTACACACTTCCTTTGGCTCGTTGGCTAGCTTTTTATTTCATTATTTATTGTTTTGCATTTCATCGCCAGGGCTTTTATGTTTATTGCTCCTTGTGCCCCCTAGTTCGTTTTGAGCCCGGCACACGCGGCGTATGCGCAACGTTCTTGGTTCCTGAGTTTGGGGCAAAGTTAAGTGTGCAAAGTGCTGTCAAAAGTTGAGATCCCGACACTTTCGCTCTATAGATTGCTGCTGCAGTGATTTTATATTGTTTTTTATGCTATTTTTTACTCAGGAATATAAAGATAGGGATAAGGAAAGGGTATGAAAGAGCACTGTGGATAAACTTATGGGGTTTGTTTTAAGTGAAAGGAAAGCATTTTAATACCAATTAGAAAATAAATTAATAAGATATTAAATACATTTTTAAGTGTTGAGAAAATATATTAATTACATTATTAAAATCACAATATATATTCTGCTATTCCCTTTATTTTTTGGCTCGAACTCGTTTCCTATTCCCTGCCAAGGATACTCCCATCCCCTTACATTGTTTCAGGATGCTGTGAGACCTCCGAATAAGATTTGCACTCCAGTGCAAAGCACTGCAGCAGATGAAACTTTTGCCCGCTATTTTTATTAGTGGAAAAAGTAAAGTTGGAAGTGCGCCGAGCATTTTTCTTGATTTCCATTTTTGTGCAGTTTCGCCTTGCTCTTTTATTTTTAAACTGAACTGAACTGAACTTAAACTTAAATGCATTGGCATCCGTTTCTGGTCGCAAGCGGTTTATGGCAAAAAAAAAAACTTAAATAAAGTGGAATTACTTGTTTCAGGAGCAGCAGCTGCCAGGGGAAAGGGGGACAAGGTAGTGGGTAAGGACTTGCCAAGAGTTGACAGTCGAGTCTATTCCAAAGGAGCATTTTGCATATTCATTCAGCGCTACTTTGTCGCCACTTGAAAATTGCGATTGACGGGCAAAACTCTTGAGTTGATGGAAAAGTTTTCGGTCCAAGGACTCCTAGAGCTAACCCTTTTCGGTGAAAAATAGTTGGCAAGCCTGAGACTCGCTTTCAATTAATTTTCTGCCCTAATAAGAGTTCATTGCGGAAGTTGAAGTAATATCTGGCGCATTACATTTTGCGACCCCCCCCCCCTGAATAATTCAATAAATATTTTCATTTCCAATTATGGCAAATGGCGTAGATTTTCTGGGGATTTTCCTGGCCATTAAAGTTTTCCGCGCCCCGGGTTAATTGCTCCTAAAAGTTGATGCAAACGAAAATATTATTTTATGTATAATTTTTTTTTTTGTATTCTTCGGCAGCCAACGTGGATATTAGGAAAAGTTTGCTCAAGAGGCGTGGCATTCGGTGGGCTGCTCCACTAATGAGCCTATTGTTTGGCAGATAAAACGTGGCCAAGTTCTGAGGGGGGTTGGGCCAGGGAAACAGGAAATAGCTGTTGTTGCTGCCGCTGCCCAATGTTGTTGGCATTAGGAAAGGGTTCAGCCCCTCGGGGGCTGCAAAAGTTTTTGGAGGCGTGGAGTGTACGTGGGACGATTGAGAAGTAACCAGGCATTTGAATGAATTTAGAATTAGTCAGGGTATTGAGCTGTGTCTTGGCCATAAACTGCAGAACTGGACAATTTTCCAGGAATTACAATCTATTTTTATTTGCCTTTATTCTATGCCTTAGGATACCACACACTTTGGATATTCTTTGGCTCTTCTTTGGACACTTCTTTCTCCGGCAGCTTTATGATTTACTTATTTAAAGAAATCTACAAAATCAAATTAAATTTACTCATAACTTTCTAGTAAGTAAAAATAAATACACCTTTTCCAACTAAATTTTAAAATTATTATCCCTATTATTTTCTTTTTCCTCACATTCTAACTGTAATCTCCATTTTTAAACTATTTTTCTGTTCCCTAAATATTTATTTCTAAGGTTTACTTTAAGCTTTGTTTTTCCAACTCATAAATGCAGTTAATTGTTTTCGCTTTAAATTAATATTAGTTTTCTATAAAGTTTGCCCAACAGCTGGCAAAACACTTTTGGCCTTCCCCTCATGTCCTTCTGGACCCACTCTTTTGCTGGTCGTCCGCTTATCCCATTCGCTGTCTCCCTTCTTCAGTCGTCTCTCCTTTAAAATGAAAATGAAACTGAAATTGTAATTAAATTTTTGCCAATTCGTTTAATTGAGTTTTAAGCCGCAACTTTTGAATGCCCGAAATTGAAAGTCGTCTTCAACCACTCGGCCATCTCTTTGGCTAGCGAACTGCTTAAATATATATATAAATATATATATTTTTTGCCTGAGGTTGACTCGGTTTTGGCTCTTATTATATTTTTTGTGCATATTTTACGAGCGCTCTCCTTGTGACTGTTTGCGCTGTAATTAAGTGCGTCTAATTTGTGTTAAGCGCTGTGCCACTTGAGCATCGCTTTTATTTTTCTTCTTCTGAAATTCTGCTTTCCTTTTCCCTTTACATATATATATTTTTTTTTTGCCCAACCAACGTTGCTCCTGTGTATGCTTAACCTAAGCCCAGACGTTCCACAAACTCTGAGTAGGTGGAAAATTCGAACGACTAATTTTTTGGGTGGGCGGAAAACAGTCTGTAACAGGGCTTTAAAGGTTGTCTGAGTACAAACTGCCGCTAAATGGCCACAACCCTCGGGAGTTTCGTTCGTGAGCTTCTCATATATAAATATATATATATATTTTTTTCCTTTTTTTTGTTTTGTCAAGCGACACAGACGAAATAAAACATTTTTGAGTGATTTCAGTGGCTGTGTGTCTGGTGCGCTTCGAAGATTTTTGAAGGTGAATCAAGGGTTGGATTCCGTGAAAGCAATAATATCGGCATTTAAATGAAACAAGTATTTGATATAATAAATAAATAAAATAAAAATGACAAGGGAGCAGTGTCCTAGAAATTGGAAAGAGGCTGGAGGGGATGAAGTTGAAGTATATTGAAAATATATTGAAGCTATGAATTGTTTTGTATATATTTCTGCATTTATAGAATATATAAATTAAAAAGAATATTGAAATATAAACAGTAGTAGTTTTGCAAAGTTGAAACAAGTTTTAAAACTTTAGAGATAGTAAATTATATATTAAAAAATAAAAAATGCCAGATATGTTTTTCACTAAGGTTTAAAAATTTGCATTTAATTCAAGGTATAACAAGTAACGATGTTTGAATTTTAAAACTTGTTTTACCCTTGAAAACTAATACTGTTGCCATTTAAAAAATATTACAATTTTTCTGTACAGATCATTTTTATGTAATTTTAGCCATTTATAAAAAACACCCTTAAGCTCACACATTTTTTGTTTACCTTTAAAGGCACCATCTGTTTGATTTTATCCCAATGCTTCACATTAAAACTTTTTTCTTTGTTGCTGCCATCATTAAATTAAACCTTTTGTAATTAGCCTTTTTTATAAGCAAATTTTTTGTTGTTGCTGCCTTATTCCCTTTAATCCCTAACTGTCTGTATTAATTACAGTTCTTAAGTACACTTTGCTCTTACCTTATGCCTTGGCTTTTAATTTATTAATTCATCAATTATAAAGTTTGTTTTTTACACTTTTCACTTGGAAAAACACCTTTCCGTTTGCTAGCACTTTTTTCTTTACTCCTTGGGTTTTACTGGCACACAAATAATTATATTCGCTATTTGTTTATTCGCACACTTTGCCGGCAATTTTCGTGTCTCTTAGGAATGTTATTTTCCTGCGTTTGTTATTGTTGTTGTTGTTGTTGGTATTGCCTTTGGTTTTTAGCCACGTTAGCAGCTATCGCATTGGGCTGCTATCGTTACGCGTCCGGAACGGTAACTGTCGAGGTTTTATCAGTGCGTTGCGTTTATAAGGAAAACCCGAGCGGAGCTTTTCCCGCCAAAGCTTTTCCGCAGTGAGCGAGGGAAAATGCCAAAGAGAGTGGCAGATTTCGACCAGTTTCAATGAGTTTCGACCAAGAGTCCTTTCCCTCTGTGTGTCTCTTGGTTTGCTGTCAAATGTTTTAAGTGCAATATATCGAAGCCAAAGGCAAACACAAACATTTCACATTCTTGCCAGTTTGAGGTTCTTGTCTCATCCTGCAGGTTGCGAATGGAAAGGAAATTCCAGGAAGAAGCAAAGGTGCAAGAAAAACTGCATGCAAATCATTTCCCGCTCATAAATTATGCAGCTGAGAAGAGCAAACAGCAGCAGGAAAAGCGGGGGAAAAGCTGGAAAAACTGCAGTAGCCAGAAGCAGCCGAGCAAATCAACTTCAATTTATCTCGACGTGAGTTTTGGTTTTTTGGCTGTTCTGGATTGGTAGCTGCGATGGCCGAGCGTTTGAGCCGCGATAGGAATTTTATACCCTTGCGGATGAGGGCTTGGATTTTTTCTAACATGAGGAAAGTTATATAAAAAATAGTATGTTGAGTTAGGTTTTACACTGAGAGTTGAGATCAAGAAGTTAAGTTATATCCAAAATATTTCCTAGTTTTTAATAATTAACAATTTTATGGGGAAAAGGAATCATTCGTTAATTGGTTTTACTTTAGTTTTTGTAAATTTTAATTATAATAATATAAATAATAATATGATAGTATGAAATAATGATTATATGTAATATATAATAGTTTAAATTATAAATCAAAAAAGCATTAATTTCAATTTGGAAAGATGTTTTGTACTAAATTTTACTAGATTAATAAAACAGCATACTGAATTTAACATTTGAAAAATTAAAAATTTTGGTCGATTTTTTAAAATTTTAATGATGTAACCCCTTATCGAATTTCGAAAAAATTGGTAAAATTTTTTTTTCTGCCCCACATGGCTAGATCGATCCGTCTGTTGATGCTGATCAAAAATATATATGGTTTATAGTGTCGGAAATGTATTTTTCAGTAACAAAAAATTAAAAAACCATGCAAGGGTGTGAATATATGATTTTACAAAATTTTAATAAAATGTATAATAAAACCTAACTTATTACTCAGCACTTTTAGCTTAATTACTTCTTAATTAAATCGGAAAGTTCTGTTCAGTTTATATATTACAAATTATATAATTGGCATTTCAGTGTGCCTGCGAAGCGGAAACGGAAATGCCCGGCAGTCGCAATGGCCACTGGAAAAAGTAAACAGACATGATGGAAAGAGGCCAGCGTGTTTTGCCACTGGCCATATCGCTTCGCTTCGGCCTCGCTGCCGATGTTCTTACATTCCTTCGTCGTGTCTGTCCACCATGCCCTGTGTCATATGCAAATTCCAATTCAGGGAAAACAAGCAAAAACAAAGAACTAGCATAAAAAGCAAGAGGAACCGTGAATATAAGGTATCGATTAGTTAATATCAAACTAGCTGACAGGCTGACAAGGACCTCGGGGCGGCATTGAACTTGTCTAGCCGAGAGGAGGAAAGGGCGACTGTTTCCGGCCAATTCCCCCACCCCCTGCCTCGGTCACACCAACACTTGCACAATAACCTTTGCATGATTTAATTATTTGTAGCATACTTTTGTGCGCCGGCCAAAAACTTAACACCTGAATGCACAGCAGGAGGGGGTCGGTCGAGTGGTGCAAAAACTTTTGCCACTTTTGCATTCAGTGCGGTGCAGAGCCCCCCAAAAAGTTGTTGCTAAAGGGGACCGACCGACCGACGGACAGACGGGCCGACCTCTGCGGTTTTTGGGGGGTTTACGAGGACTATGAATCCCGAATCCGGTCTCTCCTATGCGAGCACTGAATGTCTCAATTCATTTTACGCCACACTGCGCCTCAAGTGGAGCGCACCATGCAAAAAAGGGCTGCCAATGCGGGTTTCGGGCCATGGGTTTCTATGGGTATGCTTGAGGATAAAAAAGGTTTGATGTATTGCTAGGAAGGTAATCATATTTTTGTAAGTCCTGAATAGAAGTCTGAAAGTGTTTAGCTCTTTGCTGATTTTTTTTACTGAATAATAATATAACAAAAAATATGGAAAATAATAAATATAACTGAACTGAAACCTCCAAAACAACAAATTCTTTGTAACCTTTTTCTAAATAGTTAAGATCAGTTTTAAAAATGCTAATCAGCTTGCAAAATTTCCATTGATTACCGGGTATCTCACAGTCGAATCACACAACCCTATTATCCTCCTTGATCTGAATGGGTTTAGGGTCCTCAGTTTGGGACATAAAATATAAAACAAAGCACAAATTCTTTCTTTTAGGGGATGGCGGTGTAAAAGTGCAAGCAGCGCAGAAAAGGACTTTGGCATCATTACAATTTGTTGATTTGCTTCGTTAAACAGCAAACAACACTGGCGAAAAGCAACGGGATGAAGGCGCCGACTGGAATTGAAACAACAGCGACAGTTGAATGAATCAGGACGGCATAAAGGACCCAAGAAATGAACGCTAAGTCAGCCCTGGGCCACGTCCTTTTCTCCTTGCTCCTTGCCGCCTCGTATTCAAATGGCGGCTGCATTGTTGCTTATTCGGAGAGAAGCGAAAGCGCGAAAAAATGAGCAAAATAAGAAAACATAAAAACACCAAAGGCGGCGAATAAACAGTGGCGAGAAAATGAAAACAGACAGGGGAAAACCACCGGCAAGGCGCTGGATACGCGACGCTGCCTTCAAAGGCGGCATCACACCCTGGGGTCACCGACAAAATTTTTATCTTTTCTTTGCTTTTTTCTTTTCTGAAAAAGCAAGAGGAGGTGGCTTAGCCGTTGGCCTCCGTTTCAAAAGAGGCTGGATTCAAAGGAGACTTGGCTTGGAGATTGCAGCCGAGCTTGTGAGTGAAAATAAGGACAAGCAATCATCACTGTCAGAAGCAAATAAGGAGTTCAATGTGGGTTTTCTTGGGGTTTCTTAAGAAACTCATAAAGATTTGGGATCTTAGCATATTAAGTCTTGTTTAGTGCAGTTTTTGTTTGCTTTCGGGCTGGGAATTTCTTGTACTTTTAATGATAAATAAATAAAATATGGTCAATTTTTATTTGTAAAAATCAAGAATATATTGTAAATTGTTTAAATATTTATAATTAAATTAAATTCTTTATTTTTTCCCTTTCCAAACGATTCTCCCTTAAGTGAATGCAACAATTATTACTCTTTGTTTACTACCATAACTTTCAACTTGCTACATTCAACCAGTTGGCAAACTTTGCCTCCTTTTGGCTTTCCCTGGTTTTTTCTCTTATTTTTTCCATTCTTTCCCTTGCCCTTTAATATTCCCCTCTTTAATTGGCCTTATCACTGCTGACCCTCTTTACACAATTAGATTTATTTGCAAATTATAAGTTGAATTGCAGGGCGGCGGATGGGTGGATGTCTGCCGTCATAATTTCTTTTTATGACCGCACCGCCGCAGCTTATGCAATAAAAGCGTACCAACTTGGCAGACATAATTTATTGCATAATTTTTGGGTTGAATAATTAGCATTTAATTTTAAATTGCTTACGGAGAAGATAGCGAAACCACCAAAAACCCTCCAAAAAAAGGTTCATTGAGCCGCTCATTAAATTAGTGAGCGGATGTGCCTTAGATTTACGTTTTTTGATATGTTTTCGGTCCGTTTTCTAAAGTCCACTTAACAAAATGTTATTTTTAATGAGTTTTAATTTGAATATCAAATTACATGTGGAAATTTGGTGTTTGATTAGCTTAATAGCATCTAAAGTTAGGCGCTTGGGGGCTCGCAAATAAAAGTTGATTGATGAGCACTTGGTAACTACCCTGAGTGCCGCTTCACTCACTGACTTATAGTCTCTGGGAGAATTGTATTGGAAATTGCGAGAGGTAAATTATACCCCGGTTAGACATGTTAATTGGTTTTGGTTGAGGAACCCATAAGTTCTGGGCTTTACAATAAACCGATGGAAGTTGTGTAGAGAATTGAATTGGCTTTTAGCCTAAGTGCCAGGGCTAAATAGTGGTGAAAATTGGGTTGGTCAAGCCGGAAGGCAGGATTGTAATTTTCTCAATTGCACAGTGGCTGAGAGAGGAATTCAAGTGCATTAAAATAAATATATATATGCGATTAGATAATTATATTTAAAGAAAGATTTTGTTTAAATATATTTAAAGGTTATTATTTGTATTTGAAAGGATTTGAAGATCATTTAATAATACTTGCATTCAGAAAAAGGGAAGTAAATTAATTCTTTAAAATATATAAATATTCTCCTTTATTTTTAAACTAAAACTCGAGGCACAATCTATTAAAAAACTCCTAAAAATTTCTTATTTTTGATTAATAATTTAATTATTGAAAAATATAATATAAATGGTCTTAACTTTTAATAGCATAACAACACATAAATTCCTTCGAATTGTAGCTCCCACATTAATTTATAATATTTTCTTAGTATTTCTGTAACTATTTTACCACAGTGTTAGCAGGACCAGACCACATGTATCTGAGTGTCATTGCAATTGGCCATAGCAAACATTTTTGATCGGCAAATACGAGCAAACTGACTTCCGCAAAGACCGAGCAAAATGAAAAACTTTTTCCGGCGATGGCGCTTGAAATCGACAAATGACGATTAGCACATCGCATCGTCAGCTGGTTTTTGCTATTGCTACTGCTATTTTCTGTTTGGGCCAACACGCACACACACATACAAACACCTGTGCACACTTGGTTATAGCAGACCTATAGCCATATAGCCCGAGATGGGCGCATTCACGTTCGTGATCGGCATGGGCACTACAATATTTTGAGTTTCGGTTTTAGTTGTTGAACGGAGCGCGAACGAATAAGACACTCGCGGCTAAAAAAGTGCACAAAATATTGAGAAAAGTACGAAAAACTCAGAGAAAAATAGAGAGAGAGGGAGAGAGAGTGAAAATTGTAAAACCCAGAGAAAAGTGCGAAAATAAATTAAGCTATTCAAGCGCAATGCCTAGGCATTAGCCCATTGATTTCGACCCTTTAATGTGTTCAACTCGTGATCGAACCTTTTGCATTATACAATAACCATTCAATATGTATGAGTGACAGTGTGAACATCTAATGAATAATTACTCTTATTCATTTGTTGATGGCGAAGCAATCAAAATGAATTAAATAAATGAAATGCATATGACTTTAATTGAAATGCTTACAAGCTATGCAGTCAAGTGCAAGGCCAAGGCCAAGGAAATGAGTGTTTCTGGTTGCAGTCTGAGAAAATGGTTTTATCAAGAATTTTTAAGAAACCATAGATTATTGAACAAATTTAATTAGTGTTCTTTTAAGTGATTAAAAGCACATCGAGATCTCGCTTGACTGATTGATAAATATTGAACTTACCTCTGGCGGAGCTTATCTAACTCTTATTTGACATGTTTGTTTACACTTCATCGGGTATTAACTCAACCCAAATGGACTTTAAACTGTCTTTCAAAGGCTTACATTGTTTTGTTTCAATTCATCTAGAAAATATGTGATAATTGAGAGTTGAACCTTGATATCGTACAGAGAAATTAATTAAACTTTTATCTAGTTAGCTGGCATTCCAAAATGTCTTGTTTTGTTGCTTGTCCTGACACATTGCCTAATGAATTGCTTGCTATCTTGGGCGAAGAGAATTCTTTGAATCTGCACAGCTCACCCTGGGAATTTCACAGATGGAAAATTATTTTCAATGTCCGAGACCAGAAAATCAAATTACATTTTGCGGTCTGAGCTCTGATTTTGATTTTCGGCCAGGCATTGCACTCGATTTTGCATTTGATTTCTTGCTTATCGGTTTCGTTTTAATTTATTTTTCTATTTTTGGCTTTTGCAAGCATTTTTCGCTTTAACTCAATATGTTTGCATTGCGTAAGGTCGGGTCTTTTGGCCAATATATTTAAATTTTGTTAGCCGCAAAAAGCTCGGAAATAACTTGGCATACGTATTTTTCGAAGAGTCAGGGCCGTTCAAACGATGACTGGCCAGCTGCTGTGACAAAGTCTTTCGAAAAAAAAACCTCAACCAAAAATATGAATGAAAGAAAATAAGCGAAAAAGTACCAACAACATTTAACATTGTTTCCACGTAAAATAAAAAATGTGCCAACAGCAAAATGCACAACTTGGTTCACTTTTGGCCAATGTTTACATTTCATTTCGGCAAGTCTTTGTGGCAATTTCAGTGGGAAAGGAGTTGAAATAAATTATTATTTTTGGCAGAGTAATTGTGAGTCAGCAAAAAATAAAGAAATTATTAAATTAAGCGGGAAATGCCCTGCCTTAATAATATTTAAAATTTTTTTTTAGATTTCAAACTTTTTTCACCAATAATTGTGTGTGAGTTTTGGTAAATTAAAATACCTTCAACCTGTTACTTAAGATTCTGCTCCAGATTTACTCACAGCACGTTTCAACTGTTCTTAATAATATGAAGCTATTTGCTTTTGTTTTTTGTTGTATATTTTTTTTATAACGTGCTAAACCCATTTGCGAGCTGTTAAAAAATCAAGCCCAACGGCTTGAATATGCTTCATGCTTAGCTGTATATAATATTTATGACGCTTATTTTCGCGGTTTATTTTACGCACCTTAGAATGTGCTAACTATAAAAAACGAATCCGCGAATTTGCTGCTAATTACTGGAAAGAAATGTAAATTAATTATGAATGTGCTCCCTATCTGATGAAATCGGATCGGCGAATGGTGAATTTGTGATCTCTGGCTTCTCTGGTGATAAGACATGTTCGAAGACGGGTTTTACTTCGGAAGTACACTAGAGTCGGAGACTTAATTGAGGTCAGAGACTTCGCGAGGGGACTTTGACACGTTTTCGGAGCAGATCTGAAGGTCGCCGTTGGCGCTAAGAGATGTGGAATCATGTTTATAGTACATACCTTTTACAGGCACTTGCAACATACGACATTACTGTGCAAAAGTATACATATATGAAACTGGTTTGGGAATAAACAATAACAAAGAGCTTACATAATGCAATGCAATGAGGCAAGCTACTCGTGAAATTTGCTTTAGTATGGCCGGTCGGTAGTCGGTCTGTTACCTGTCTATGCTTTCGAAAACCTGTTTTTTATTTGGGAGTCCACCTCCGTCGCTTTGAATTTAAAAATACTGAAAACTGGCCAAGCTCTCTTCAGTCGGCAAAGGCCTCAGTCACGTGCTCGTCTCCTCCGACTCGTTGCGAACCTTTAAGTTGGTTTTTGGTTTCAGCCAACGATTTTTCTATGCTCTTTCGTTGGCCCGACTAAAGCGTAATTTGTTGGGTAATTTTATAATGATTTTAGCCATAATTGCAAATAATACATAGTTCAAATAAGTGGACAGAAACGAAGCGAGGCAGGTGAAGCAAAACTAAAATAATGGGTTGTGTGGAAAAAAAAAAGAATTGTGATTTAAAGCAAATTAAATAAACTTTGTAATGACCTAATTTTAAAGTAAGAAAAACAAGGTATTTTATAGAATAATTTAATTTAAAGAAATTATAAAGTTAAGACGAATTTTGCAACATTTTTCTTTGCACATGACTTGGCTATTAAGGCCAAAATATTACACAAATTATAAACATTTTTGCAAGCTGTTCTAGTTTATTTCTTCTATTTAGTTTAATTTAAATTAATTAATTATTTTATTAATCAGAGCATTCAATATTTTATATAAAATAAGACTTCTTATCTCTTGTGTTTTGTTTTTTGTATAAATTATTCATTCCCCGCAGATCGGTGACTGTCTGTGTCAGTGTCCCACAGTTGTTCATTTGAATATTGTCTACGAATTATGTGCAGATCATTGGGCATTCTTTTTTTTTTATTGGTTTGATTGGGTTTGCTGTCACGTGAGTGCTCGGATACTGATATAAAAATCAAGTGAAACGCCTTGCTCTTTTCAGTTGGCTTTGAAACTTCCAAGGTTGATTATCTTTTGGGTAAAGATGCCTTGAAAGATGTGTCATCAAAGTCTCCTTTCTTCAGTAATTAGTTAACGGATCCCTGTGGTCGTGCTTCGGGGTATCATTTAACACTTTGTCTAGACTTTTGGTTAGCATGAATTAAAGTTAGTCAAGTGCATTGCTTTGTTTTGATCAGAAATTAATATAAGTTTTTTTTTAACTAAAAAAGAGAAAAAGCAACCCACTTCTGGCACTTTCACCTGGCTCTGTAAACAAAGTCTTTACCTAATTCACCCCTCAGCAAACTTCAAGATACATTTATGAGTGCTAATAAACTGCAAAGTCTGTTTACTGGCACAGTGTGAACAATGATAAAGATGTGAAGTGAAAAATAGCGTAATAGCGGAGGAAACCAGGAAGTATTGCACCCACTTGCCACCAGTTTGAATTTATCACCTTAAGTATAAAGAAGGCATTATGAATGCCAACGAGGACTATTTATCCATGGATACAACGGAGGAGATATCACAGGTCCTGGATCTGAAGAAGAACAACACAATGAACCTACGGACACACCCATCAGTGGCCGAGTATTATGAAAGTGAGTTTGCTTAAAAGGTTAAGAACTGTTTTTTATGAATCTTTAAATATATTTTTAATATACAAATTTGTAAATAGCTAACTGTAGACTTAACCTTTTTGAATATTTCACAACGAAAGGTAAACTTACTTATGGCAATAGATGGTGTTACCTAAAATATTAACACCTCTATATTAACTAGCGCACCTTCATTTAGAGAGTTTTGAAGAATTTTTATGATGAGTAGAAGAGTTCAGTTTATAGCCACATTTTTATTGTATTTTCTAACCAATTTATAACCTATTTTATTGTATTTTTTTTAACAATTTATAACCTAGTTAAAAAGTTTTTATTATATTTTATCTATATCAAAGTTTTTTTTAACCCCGCTTCCCACTAATGGTATTTTTTTCCCCAACTTTTCCCCCTCAGACATGACTGCCTTCCTCAGTTTGGCCATTTTTGTGGCCAGCCTGCTGACCATCCTCAACATCGCCATCTTCTCGACGACAGTTTCCCGGCTGCGGCGTCACCTGAACAAGCCGCTGCTTTGGCCTTCAATTATAATGGTGTCGCTGTATCCCATTATCTCGGTGGCCGCTCTGGTGACCATTCTGGTGCCCTACTCCTGGTTCATCTGCCACACGGTCATGCACGTGATGTTCATGGTGGGCGGACCTGTGTTCCGCACTCTGCTCTTCCGCTACGTGATCTCCGAGCAGAATTACGTGAAGGAGACCAGCATGGAGGCTGTGCAGCTGAACACGCCGCCCTGCTGCTGCTGCTGCGTTTGCCTGCCGATGGTGATTCCCACCAAGGCGAAGCTGTGCATCTCGCGGTACATGGTCTGGCAGATGCCCTTCTGGCAGGGCTCCATTATGATGGTGATGAATATTCTGTACTATCGAGACATTCAGCTCTACCGGCAGGTCATGTACTTCTTTATACCATTCATCATCTGTTCGATTGTCTTGGGAGCGTGGTCGCTGCAGATCACTGTAAGGATGATCACCAAGTTAAGAGGGGATTATCAGCTGCGCAAGAAGATGTTCTGCCTCCAGCTGGTGGTGATGCTGTGCAAGCTGCAGTACCTGGTTCTGTACGATCAGCTGGATGGCATCAAGATGGGCGGCGAGTATCCCATCAATCACACAGTTTACAAGCAAAGTGAGTGGTGTGTCTTATAGATACAATGATATTATATATTAATGGTTGTTTATATTTTATCTTAGCTATCATCAACATTCTGATTCTGGTGGAAATGGTCTTGGTGTCCATGATGGTACAGAGTGCCTACCGCACGCCCATTCAGGTTCAAGTCGATGAGGTCAACAAGGAGAAGGAAATCACTCGCATCTGAGTGGCCTTACAAAGTGTGTTGGTAGCAAAGAATTGTGATAAATTTAATAAAGAAAATTTAGTTAAATTTATAGAAAAATGTGTAATAGTGTATTTCCTGAAATTTATAATATTTTTGTCTAAGTCAAACTTAAAGACTTGAAGTCTTACAAACTAAATCCAGCTTGATTTGCTGGCTTAACCAAAGAGCCCACAAATCATGTGTTTGCGCCAAGCCTGGTCAGTTTAGTGGGCCAAGAAAACCACCCACTTTCAACCTCTTTCACCCACTTCTATCTCCTTCAGCAATGCGTGTCGCGTTTAGCTCATAATTCTCCCTGCGGCCCTGCAGAGGGCCTAGATCCGTTTTACATTTTTCAACAGGACAAACAAAACGCTGGGCGGGCCGGCTTAGGCCAAATGCCCAAGTGCCATAAAAATACAATAAATATAATGTGAAATATCTATACGCATATACATCTTCCTCTCTGCTTAGATAGCCTTTTATTTTTTTCTTTTTGGATAACTCAATTGCTGTCACAGCGTCCCAAAAAAACACAGAAAAATCGGGGAGTTGTGGGGCAACAACAATTGTGTACTGCAAGGCAGTGCGTTGAAATTTATGATTTATTTGAAACGAAAGTACATTGTGCTCTGCCAAAATAAATCACACTAAAGATGCTGGCAGGCAGCTCAGAAACCAAACCATGCTGGTGGAGAAGGGGGCCAGAGATGAGGAGCAGGGCGAGCTGGTGAAGCTGGAAACGGAGCAGGACTTACAGGAGGAGATGAGAGGAGGATGAGTCAGTTGTTGTTTGCTTGGTGCTGGTGGGCCAAGGCCGTTGGGCAATGAAAATCAAATATAGAGCTACGTGAAGGAGCCACTAAACTGGAAATACTCTTTGTTTAAAGCTCAGACTTTTCAAAAATTAATAATGTTAAGAAAAGAAAATGAAAAACAAATTCTACCAAGATATAAGATATTTTAGAGTATTAGAAGTGTCCTAAAATGCACAAACTTTGTATACAAATTGTAAATGAATCATTGTAAAACAATGTATGGTATGTTGATTAACTTGTATTACATAATAAATCTTGAAAAAGATTAAGAACCTTAGAATTCAGATTTAAAGCACAAGTCTTTCCTATTTTATTTATTCAGGGCAGCAAACTGCTTCTTTAATTTAAAATTAAGTCATTTTTTATTTAATTAAACAACCCCATTAAGCATCTAAAAATATAGAGTATCTAAACGCTGTCTAAGGTCAACGACAGGACATCGGGCTCTGAGGGCTTTGGAGCAGTCAAGTGCCACGGTCGGTCCTCGCTGGGTATGGTTATCTTATCGCACTTTTATGATGTACACAACGCCGCAGAACGCCAGCTATGAGAAGCCTGTGGCAGGCAAAGTCCTGGGTCCACGCCACCAGCTCCTGCTCCAAAACCAGCTCCTGCTCTCGCTCCAGCTTCTACCTCATCCTCCCTGGGCCATTCCTCTTGGCCTGGCCGAGATGTCGCCTTTTATGAAGACGCTTGTTTGCTCGGTTTGCCAGAGCTTCAGAGCTGCCATCCTGTTGGCTCTGACTCGACTCGACTGAGGCAAGTAAATCAGATTAAGTATCCGCTGCTCATTTTGATGAGTCGGGACGACGAACAGCCAACGAGCCATAGGGCCATTCATTGCGGACTCTTGATTTCATATTATTCCCTTTTTCGCAGCCTGTAAAAAAGTGAAGAAATATGTAATTAAAATTTCTAGTTAGAGTTTATATTTTGCAGGAAATTTTAAAATTGTAGGGTGCTTCAGAAAAGATTTTATTAAAATTATAAAGAAGCTCAAAGAGAGGTTTGAAGACTTTAAGAAATTTAAATCAGAAGAGAAATTCAGTATAAAAAGAATAGAAAGGTTTCCTTGGATTATTTACCTTCTTTTTGGTTGTAGAACTTTCATTTTAACAGCTTGTAAAACTAAAATGAAAATCTGACAAGAAAATGTAAAGCCAAACCAGTAATTCATCACTTCGTCAGACTTTACAGTTTTTAACCTGGGGGAATGAAAGTCTGATGATGAAAAATATAATCTTTTGTGACACCAACTATTCTTAGCATTTATTATCACTTAGGTGGCAATGGCAATCTGATGGAGAATCAATTCCATTTAGAGCTTCAGCCTGGTAGTTGGCCAACATTTTGTGTCACGACCGAACTTTGCCATTTTGATTTCGGCCGCAACATCTCCAGTTACGTGTAGCACACTTTTCGGGCTGTATATAAAATTCATAAAGCTTTGCGGAGGGGAAAGTGGCTTGAAAATTAAAGAAAACCATTTTTATGTCGTGCCACCCACTTGACGCCGCTTTGTGTCGGCCATTGTCTACGCTTCTTGGCCATGTCCGAACACGTTAGGCCATCTCGGCCAAGTTGGCACTGCTGAGGGCAGGCGTTGGTAAGAGGGATTGGGCTGAAAGCTGTCTGAGCCCGGCTGTCAGTCTGTGTCTTATGTCACTGTCCATTAGACGCCGTTGGAGGCCTTTAATATCTCTCCCGCTTTTTACAGCATTTTTTGTTGTTGTGTTTAAATCGTAAGAACAGCATGAAATTCATGGCATCTTTATGGCTAGGACACTTAGACAAATTAAATAATGCGCATACGCAATGTGGTGGCGCTGCTTAATTTTCTTAATAGAAATTATAACACAATATTTGTCATTCACAGGCAATTTAACAAATTCCCACAGCGGCTCATCGCCTTGAATCTCATTTCTCATCGGTTTTCCTTTCTCCTATTTAGTACATTTCCTTCAGCTTTTCTTGCTCTCTCCACGAATTTTATGATTATTGACAGCCCCATTTTCTTTGACTTGACTTTGCTTTCCGCTTGTTTCCTTTCAGTTCCTTTCGTCTTACTTTACTTCGTTTTATGCAGCTTTCGCTTTATGTCCGCCTTTTGTTTAAGGACGAGGAACTCGACTTCTGCAAGGACCATTTTGCTGGTGCTAAGTAAATAAGTTTTATGACATTTCTTTTGTTATTTCTCCCGTTGTTTCTGATGCCGTTCCGATGCTCGTAAAATCGCAAACGTCTGCTCCTCATACTTGATTGATTTCAATGGGTGGAAGTTGATGCCTGATTTGCGCCACTTATTGATGGAGGAGCACTGGGATCAACATAGAGGGGAATAATTCATAGGCAGGTTGGACACGAAACAATCCTTAACGCGTAACAGACGCCAAAGCCACTTGATTTCAAGTAGAAACAGCAAACCATAAAATTGTGGTTATGAAATATAAAACTGGGCAAAGGAAATACAAGGAAAATATCTTTATTTTCTCAGGAAAATAATTTCTCATTTTAATTTCCTCTATTTTTACGTTTTAAAAACTTTCTTTTTTCGAATTTCCTGTCTTGGCAAACAATTATCTCTTATGAAATTAGGCAAATATACTTTGTATAATTTAATTAAAAACTTTGGCGAATTAACGTTGACTTTTCCGGTCCCAAGTCACCAGGCCACACACACACTCATACACTTGAGTCCTTTCTAAGCTGAGAAATAATTAATGTGAAGCGGCCATAAGGAAAATATTTGCGCATGTTCTGGCATAATTAAAAGGGTTTGCCTACTGTTCCCCAGAAAACCCAAAAAGAAAAAGGAAAAGAAAAATATGCCTAAGCACTTTTGGTCGAATTTGGATTTTTTTTTAATCCAATTTGTCATTTTTAGGCTTTTAGGAAAAGACTTGAAAGATATCCTTTAAAAAAAGGTTTGTATTTAATTTTTAAATATTTTTTATAGGCTTAGTTTCAAATAAGTTCTCAAGAAAATTCAATTTTATATTTTAAAAAATTAATTTTTTACATGGTTTCTATATCCCATAACCTCCCCAATCCTAATCTCTTCCGCCGCCCACCTCTAAGCACACATCCAAAGAGCAGCCCAGAGAGGAGCTCAGCTTTAACGAGTATCCTGCTGGTCCGGCGGTCGTCGTCAGGGAGTCGCTGCCTTATGCTGAGCACTCAGTTTAACAATGGCAAACAAGTAAAACGCTACGAAATCCGCTTAAAGAGCATTTGTATGTAATGGCAAGAAAACGAGCAGAGCAAAAAAAAAAAGGAAGCGAAAAGCAGCAACAGCATCCTGGCTGCATTGCCATGCTCGGCCCGAGCTTTTCGTTTTTTGTTGTTTTTCTTACACCTCGGCATGCCTCCATTAGGGGATTTTGCATAAGTGAAAAGGCTGGCAAAGACTACCCGACTTTTCCTGCTTTTCCAGGCTGGCCTTCTTCTTCTTTTTCTTCTTGGTATAGCCATATGTGTCTCGGGGTGAGTGGCTCGGATAAAGCCAGGCTAATGCAGCACACACAGCGACAGGCATAAGGCGCTGGCAACACGACACGCTTGTCAAATGCTCCCCAGTCGAGGTCGATGGACATGGCCAGATATACGGGTGCACTGGGAGAAAATATTATAAATAAAAGTTCAATTTACGATATTTAAATAGGTGTAATATAATATTAAGGTTTTTTCAAATCGAAATTTAAAAGTGAGATAAGAGAACTTAAGAAGCTATTGAAAAAATTCTTGACCTATGTATTTCACTTCTCAGTTATTTAATATTTATGTTCTGTATATTGTTCACAATATTTTCCCCCAGTGCTTGAGTCTCAGCTTCATTGTGGCTCAATTGCATTACGGCAATGGACAAAGTCGCAGCATCAGCAGAAACTACTTTAATTGAATGGGGACGGAAGTCACTGGGATCTACATCCACCGCCGCAGTATCTTAACAATTGCTATGTCCTTTCTCTGTGATTGGATAAATGATTAAGTAGTTTGCAATTAAGAAGACAGAAACTTTGCAAAGTTAATACTTTTCTGATTTAATTGCTTGAAACAAGAAGCATTTAATTTATCAGGTAACAAAATAAATGGAATTTAAAACAAAAGAGTAGATGGAAAATAATTTCCTTGAATATTTTTCCCATATTTCTTCCAGGAACCTATAATTAACTCACTATAATTACATAAAGATTAGTAAAACCATCGCAAGTCAGGGAATTCTGGGAAATATATTGCTATATTCAGTTGAGCATTTTCCGCCATATATATTCTCTGCCAATTTACTTAATCACAGCCCCAGGGAGTCGCCACCTTGCCCGAATCGTTCCGCTTATGTGATTACTTTTACTATTAGCAAAATGACCCGATCCGCGTCCATCCTGGCCACCTCGAGAGATATATATATATGTATATATATGTATAACATATACTGGGAGTAATAAACCATCAGTCAACGGCCGGGCAAGGCGACTGAGCAAACATGGGAATAAATAAATAGATTGGAGGCGCAGGCAACTGACCAAACTGGAGGCCACTGCCACTTTCGAGGTGTTTGCCGACTCCTGTCGCTCCTCCCTCGATGTCGTCCTCTCCTGGAGCGCAGCTGATCAGGACTAATCAATTAAGTTCCACAAAGGCAATTTATTACAATGCCGTCCGTAGTCAGTGGCGAGGGAAGGATGCGGCGTAATCGATGGAAAAGGTTGTTGGCCAGGCAAACATATGGCAAAAATAAAACCATGCATTGTGTATATATTTAATCTGATGCTAGAGATGAGCAGGGAGAGGCATGCTCTTGTGGGAAATTTATAATATTCTTAGGGTTAAAAAAAAAAATAAAAAAAGTAAAGTAAAACAAAGCCAAAAATGCAGCAATAATAATTCACAGAGCTTTTCTGAAGTTTGTTGTATTGGGTTAATAAATGTAAATACTGTATTTTACTTTTTTAACAATTTTAATATTGTGAAAAGTTGGGTAAAATGTTTTAAAATATTTTTCTTAATACTTTATTTTTATTTTTTATTAATTAATTAATGGACTTAAAGATTTCAGGTCTTAGCTTTATTTAAATTTATATTTTATATAAAACAATGTGCCAATTTTTTAGGAGAACCAAAGCTTAAATAAAACAAATATTTATAAATTAACATCGAAATTTTGTGGGAAAGTCAAAGTTGAAAAATATCATAACTAAGCCAAAAAAGCCTTAAATTCAATTCGGAAAGAAGTTCTGAACTATTTTTTAAAGCATTAATAAAACTGCATACTTAATTTGTAATTTTTTTAAATTTAATTTTTGGCCAATTTTTGCCAATTTTAATGATGTAACCCCTTACAAAATTTTAGAAAAATGGGTCAAAAATTTTTTTTCCCAAATAAGGCTAGATCAACTCGGCTAATCATGCTGATTAAGAATATATATGATTTATAGGGTCGGAAATGACTCCTTCACCTAGAAATTTAAAAAATGTATTATTTTTAAAAGAATATTTCCACAGTATTTTCTTTAAAAAGTATATACTATATGTCCCATTAAGACGTATATATTCATTAATAATCAACACAAAGTGGCACTTTTCCCACCACTGTCAGCTACACTTGTCTCCCAGAGATTTAATGTATATTTGGCCAATTTGGCCAACCCTTAACCCTTTTGAAACGAAAGCCATTCCAGCTGGCCGCAGTCTGATGAAGACCATTCGGTTTCATGTGACCACAAAACTTTCGCTTTGGCTGCGGCGACCACGAGGAGGACACAATTGCCAGTTGAAGTGCGCAACATGGTCATAAAAATTTAAAACTACAAAAAGAGACCACGCGAAACAGGGACGAGAGGAGTAAAGTGGACTGGGTAGTGCCATTAAAGCACTCGAGGATGCGGCGCGTGTGCTCCGAGATCAGCATCATTAACACTATTTTCCCTAGGCGGTGCTTCAAAATTACGATGCCAGGGGGGCCCTAGGGCTGGGTAGCTTACTTAGGGGTGGTGGCATTGCCCGGAGTTAACCCAACGATGACACTGACAACTGGCTTCCAGTCAAGTCAAGTCGAGTTGGGTTTAGTTTAGTTCAGTTTAGCAAGCTGAACTTGCCACAATCATTACGAACACTTAAGAGCCAGGCCCCAGGATACATACTCCTGGCATACATTTCTCTGTAGCTGGCATGGTCGTGGGTTCTCCTGGTATTTCTTTTTGGGTAGGGAGTAGAGAAAACACTCGAAAAAATGGGGCACACATTATATACTATATGTCACCGCACTCTAACCCACCCCACGCCTGAGAGGAAGTGCCGGAAAGTGGTTGAGTGTTTGGCCAGAGAGGCAGACATCAAGTAGTTGGCCCACCCTGACAGCGAAGCCAAATAGAAATCCATTTAATTTTCAAATAGTGAAATGTTTGCCGACGCACACGCATGGTGGGGAATGTCCTGAATGTCCTGGGCCCAGCCACATTTTGCTCTCCGATGTTAAATTCAACACTCACCACCCCCCTTTATTTATGCAAAGGTGGGTCCCATTGTTCGCATTGTTTGCCGGACATTACTTGCATTCCCCAGGTGTTCCGGGTAACCCAAACTCAACTGCAGGCCGGTGAGCATTTTTGAATAAAGGAGCTCTAGCCAAGGCCTACAAATGAATAAATGAAAACTCAGGAGACAGGCTGGCAGGAAGGTGGCTTGGGTTGACTTGAGGCTGAGCGCTGTTTCCAGCATAATTATTTCATGGGCCAAGGGATGGGTGTAAAGAGTTATTAATATTTTAAAAAGGGAATTTTTAAATGGGAATTTTAAGAAGAGTGATGAAACCAAAGGTAACATAGCTTTTAATTATAATATAAGACTTTAAAAACAGCTTCAGGTAATCCAAGAAATTTAAAGACTTTCCCCTAGGCTTCTCCGTAATTAAAAACTTAAGAATTTGTAACGTTTAACAACCTTGGAACGGCTAATCGATTTTCATATCTGCTCCCAGCAGGTTCATTAATTATGGGCGTTAATACAAAGATCAAGTCCCGCCAACCCTGTGGGCCAACAGCGTTGGCTTTCCAATTGCATTATGGACAAACCAATTTCACAGGCTCTCGAGCAGGGGGAGGGGCCTCATCGGTTGGGGGCGAAACTCGCTTACACATTCACGCTGCCAGAGCTCAGTAGTTCAGTGTGTGTGTGTGTATATTGATGTGCTTATTTTGCATAATTGACTGTAAATGGAGGACCTCGATTGGTGAGTGTGGGTGTGCGGGTGAGCGGCAGCTTGCGGTTGTTTAATTACCATTCGGCATATCAGGCCGGCCACGTTGCGTATGCGTAATGTTCGCAAGGTTTTAAACATTGCTAATTGCACGCCGAAATGGAGAACGCAATAAACGTGGTAGAAAAGGCGTCGACGGGGCCAAGGAACGCACTTTTGAGGGTCCTGTCATATACATACGCACGAGAATGTGCCAAGCACATTAGCAAACAACTTTTTGGGGTAAAAGTACCCACAACAACAATGAGAACAGCAGCCACAACAACAAGAGCAGCAAACCATAAAAATTGTATTAATGGCCTGAGCAAAAAGGCGCCAACCAAATTCTATAGGAATCACTGAACTGCAGGATATTGAACTGATTTTAAAAGAAATATATTAATTTAAATTGTGTAGTATTTTTATAGATTTTTAGTCTAGAAAGACTTTGGAGTTTTAAAAGAGGAAAATGATAAACAATTAATGTTGTACTTGAAGTAATGCATCTTTAATCTTAGCCTTCAGTTGTCAGGTTTTGTTGTTCCGACAAATTTTATTTATAATTTTTTAACTTGTTAGGTTGGTGTTAGAATTTTATCAGTATTATTTCAAGACGTTATGATAAATGCAACAAATAAAATAAGCAAGAGAAGTAATCTTTGTCATCAATCATAAAATTAGCTTACCTTAAAAGAATTTCAAAGTTTTCATAAACCGATAAAGCTTGAAGGAAAGGTAAGTAACACTTCAATTATTGTTTAATCTACTCAAAAACATTTTAGATTTATAAATACTTGAATTTTTTAAATATTTTAATATATATCAAATACCAAATCACCTGCTGTCCAGTGTAATGTGCGTTTGCTAAAATAAACACAAACACATGACAAATGGAATGGTTCGCTTGTATGTATGCCTAACAATTCCACTCGCACACTTCACACACACACTCCCCCTCTTTACGCCCCCTTCCACGCCCACCATCTTAGTTGTAAAGGTCAGTCTGGGTCCGATGTTTGTTGTTTTTGCCGATGGCATTTTTGGGTTTTTGGTTTTAGTGGCATTCGCTGTTGTTGGCCGTTTCTTTGCGGGTGTCAATGTCGAACAGGACATGGTGGGCGGTGGGCGGTGGGCGTTGGGAGGCGTGGCTGGAGCTGGAGCACACTCACGTAGCACATACGTGTCGGGCTGATTGCACATAAATTTCGGGGAGTGTGCGTACATAGAAGTCGAATCTGTTCCCTTCGATTTTGGCCGGGTAAGTGGGCGCTGTTTCCGTTAATACAACGCATTTTGTTTACAACTTTTCACTTTCTGATTTCAGCTTACACACGGAGAGCTTTCAGCTTTCCGGGTTTTATTTGCCTTTCAGCTTGCAGCCCGGAATTTTTCCTGGGCAGAGGAGAAAATCTTCTATTTTTACGGGGTATTTTTTTACACGCCTGCATGGCCCTCGCCTTCGCTCTGTTTGTTTATTTATTTGTTTCTTTATTTGCAGTTCTTGGAATTTATTTGTTAAGCTGTTTGGTTATTCATTTGACATTTGGCGTCAATGGATATTCGCTTTCAGCCAACTGCCAGATGGGGCCAACAAAAGGGAGTACACCGAGAGGAAATATTTATATTCATTGATATATTTTTAAAATTAATAATTGGATGAATAAAAATAAATATATAATGAAGTTTAATCCATTAAAAATACTTGAAGAAGTATCTTAAAGATATATACATATCTAAAAAAAAAATTTATAATAGATCTTTATTTGGGCTCAGAAAAATACGCTTTATTGGAAATTCATCGATTATTTATTGGCCTCAAGTAAGTTAGTTAACAATTTTGCTTTTTTTAATAAGGTAATTCACTTAGCTCTAGTTTAAATAATTTTAGAATATTTCGTACTATTTAAAAGCTTATTTTGTTTTGTGTTTAATAAAGAATTTGATTTGATAACAATTCTTATATATTTCTATTCTGTGTAAAACCTGAAGAAATAATTTGTTTTGGGTTCTTAAATCCTCTCTGCCAATAGGAAATGTTTTAATATTTATATTTACATTTATATTGACGTTGTTTTGGCCTCGAGCCAAAGCCTAGCAAAGCCTCAACTAAAATCAATCTTAAACATGCAACCCATTAATGTCACTTAAATTGCCTTTCGCACATTCACACTTCCACATAGTGAAAGTTATACGATCCGACATCGCACATCAGTTTGATTTACTATTTCAGAATTTTAATTACGTGGCAACGAGGCCTTAATACGTCGCATATATCAAGTGGGCCCGGTACGGGTGCAATTAATTTATGCCAAACGGCAGCCGAAGGTAATTGCAACGAATTGAAGCGACCGCAAGCTCAGCCCGGAGGGGGAGTAATGGCGTCCCAAGGATTCTAGGAATCGAGAGCCATTATGCATGACTGGGTCCTGGTCGGTCACATGCTAAGCAGGCTCTGACTGTGCATCCTTGCCAAGCTGAAACAGAGCCAGTCAGAGCCAGAGCCATTAGGTTGCTCTGTGCAACGAGAGGAACTAGCCTAGCTACTCGGAGGCACGTGTTGTTCGCTGACAAGGAGGATGGCAGGGATTGCAAGGATACACGCTGCTCTCACACTCACACCGATACTCAGACAGATGCCAAGTGCAAGGCTGCCACTCACACATCAATGTCCCGGCCGAGTTGAATTACAAATGAGCCCCTGTCGAGACTCTGCCAATGTCCTCTTCACATCACGAGCGAGCGGCTCCTGAGGTTTATCATTGTTTGGCTATTGCCATGGAGTGGCGGAATCTGGGATCTACACGGGGAAAAATTAAGGAAATTTTTAGATTCTCTTTTATAATAATATTAAAAATATATTTATAATTTTATGTTACATATTTTTAGAATATTAAAGCAACTAACCTTTAATTTGTGGCATTTTCAAATTATTTTTTTATTATTTCTATCTTTTTTTGCTTTGTGCAACATTTCCAAACTCGGAGAGACTTATGGCGGGTGGCACCTGGATGGCAAAGTTCTCGACACTGACACTGCAACACAAATATCAAGTACACGTAGCAGTTGAAAGCAGAAAGTTTCGCTGAGCTCCCCGCTGAGCTGGCTTGGTAGATGCATTCTTACTGCTTTTTATCTGGGACCAAACAGACACTGGAATTCCCATCTTCTCGCCTGTGTCTGTGTCTGTGTCGCTTGCATAATTAATAATTTTTTGCAATATTAATCGCTGGCAGACCTTGGGCTCCCTTCAATGCAATTCTTTTGTCGGGAAATATGTCTTTTGTTTGGGCCCAGGAAGTGGCAATCAATGAAAGTGCTGGGCTCAGGCTTGTGAATAATGTTCGCTACGGATGTTCATGCGGTAATTGTTTTTAAAAAAATATTCAACTCAGATGCATTGTTCTTTCAGGAGTTCCAGTTGGGCCTCCCCAAAATTCTACAGAATTTTATACAATTTTATAAGCCTCCATTAAATACTCAATTTATAACTTAAGGTCAGAGGTAAATAGATCTCCTTAATTTCATTCCACGAAAGAGAACAATATTGATTCCGGGAATTTGCCATGAAATAATTTTCAGAAAATAGCTACAAAAGGTTTTCCTGCCCCGCCCCATATGGTAAGCTACCCCATCTAAGGCCATCACTTACATAACAATTTTTCAATAAATAATACTCTGGCAAACAGGAACGAACAAATTTGCATATTTATTCGACTTGTTTTTGTTGCCATTCATCGCCGTTTTGGCGGCGTAACTCAAGACGGAAAAACCAAATTAAAAAGTAATTTGAAAACCTTTAAACGCAAACGAAAGTAAATTATGCAAACATTATGGTTGAGGAGGGTCCTGGCTGCTCTCAAACAAAGCAACAAAAAAACAAGAGACACGTCCAGGAAGGACAGCTGGGACCCCGCAGGGGTAACAACTGGAAGAGCAGGCAGAGGGAGCGTCAAGGAAAAACTTAACCAAGGTCACATGCGACATGGTTGCCATGGTTCATTTTCTCCGTCCATTTCCTCCCTTTGGCCTAAATGCCACTTTATGAGAAATTCTAAATTCCCATTTCACTTTCGGGTGGTTTTTTTTTCGGGGCTTCTCCCAGGCTACAAATGACACTAATAATTTCCATTTAAATTAAGTCATGAATAAAAATCAAGTGCAAGTATTTGTTCTTTCTTTCGCTGGTCATACTTATAAAGAATGGCAAATGGTTTTTATATTGGGTTCGCCACCTCATGCCGAGGGGAGCGCAAAAATTCGGGCCAGCGAGGGTGACTTTTTGAACTAGTAAAGGGAAAAAAACAACATTCGTGTGGAAAATGCAAAATAAGCAATATAAATTGATGAAGAAAATGTCATTGTTTAAAGGCATTAAAAAGGGATGACTTGAGCGAAGAAAAAGTTAATGGAAAAGGTCAAAGAGGATGATGAATTTACATGGGGGAAAATAAGGTCAGAAAGACATTATTTTAGTTGTTAGTTATCTGTTAATAATATTTTATTTAGTATTAGATTTTATGACTTCTTATTAGGTAAGTAATTTAGACAATAATTTCAAAAAATAGCTATTTATTCCATATATTTATTCTAGATTTATAAATGTAATATTAATACAATAAGCTTAAGACTTGAATGGCAAGTAAAATTTCCAATTAGCTACAATATTTCCTTAATGAAATCCCACCCCAGCTCCACCCAAATCCCTCCCATTCCACCCCAAAATGTGAGAGAGAGTAAACGTATAGTCCCACCTGACTTCTGGTCGATCAACAACTCAACACGCTGCCGGCAAGAAAAGAAATTAGAAATGCAAATGCAATGCATATTGAAAGGCGTCTCTGGCGATAACTAACGTTTCCCACAAGGCGCTCTCAGCTAAATGAACGCCGGGCTGAGCGATGTTGTTTCCCAGATATGCAATCAGGGGAGGGAAACACGGCAGTAGTTAGAGTGTCCTGGGAAAATCAAGCAAAGCTGTAGGAGAAAAGCCAGACCTGTGCGGCAAAATACATCAAGAAACAGTTGCCAAGGTAACCCAAAATGTGTCAACATCCAGGTGGCAGGGGAAGTGAATGTGATTGAAGGTGACACAGTGCCTTTGTGGATCCAGGTCTTCGGGCTGAGCTACAGCTACCAACGAGAATTTAAATATGCAACTAAATATTTCCACAAACTTGGCAACGTTGGAAATCTATTAACACGTTTTGACACTTGCAGGCTTTGGCCCAGGGAGTGCAGAAGTGTGTGTGCACACACATCGACAACTAAATGTCAATTTATTTTACATCAAATGGGAGACACAACGCAAAAGACACAACAAGCTGGGCTAGCAGAAGATGCAGATGCCGACCCACATCCTCGCAGGCATCTCAGGCAACTTTTCGCCCAAGTTTTGGCTTTCAATTTTGCAAATGAGGTGACAGGAGACATGTGCGAAAGAAGTTTGTGTGTGATAGCAGACCTACACACAGGTGAACGTGTGTGCGTGTGTTTTGTTTACAAGTTAACTGATTTACGTTTCGTGATTTTGGTTCCGGGAAACTTTTCATTTCACACATATCTACGCAAAACAAAGGAAGATGGCGCAACTTTGTCCTGGCCACGAGTAACGAGATGTTTGAAAAGGAGATGCTTAACTCAAATAGTGCTAAGCAAATTGTGGCTTGTCTGTCTTTTGGAGCTATCAGTTGGCAGGCAATTGTTGTTGACAAGGCCAATTTCACCTGTCTCTAGCAATGGTTTGTGGGGAAGTAAGAGACATTGTAACTATTCAATGGAAAGCTGGCAAAGTTGGTTTAGGGGTTTTACGGAATTTGTATGGGGCTTAACAACCATTTCTAAATATTTAATATAAGCTGTGGGTATTATAAAAAGCTTACAGAATATTTATGGATTTATTAACCATTTGTAAGGTCTTTTGCTATTAAACATTCTAAGGAAAGGATGACAATAACCTCTATGAATACTGAAACTGAATTCTTTTTAGAATATTTAAAATTAAAAATAAATTAAATTATATTTATAAAATATTATATTTTACTGACCATGAAAGGGTTTCAAGTTTTAAGCCAGAGATAAAAATCTGTAAATATTATAAAAGGCTTATGGAATATTTATTTGATAAATATTTAATAAAAGCTCTTTTGCCGTCATTGAAAAGTCTTTGTCTTTTTAGATGATAATAATAATTTCTTTAAAATTTCAACTATTTTTCACAATATTTAAAATGAAAAATATGTATATACAAAAAATTATATCTTACACACCTGATTCTCTAACATTTTCTTAACCTAAGCCTGGCTTAATTATTCTACACATTTCCCTGTCACTAGCCATGAAAGAGTTTCCTTAGAAACCAATCCGTTTGTACTCCCTCCCCCCCCAACTTGTTAATCCAATTAAAAGCAGATCCAATTAGCATCACAGACAGCCTGCATCCTGTCCCTCATATCCGAGAGTCCTTTCTAATTCCATTACAGCGAAAAAAGTGCAATCTCCTTTGCCGTCCCGCGCAGCAGCCTTTTGTTGGTATTATTACCAACTCGTGGCAATGGAACGAACACCTGGCCAAGGCTGTGAGGTTGCCCAACTACTTTCGCCTAATAACCATCAACAGCCTAATGTGCAGGTGCTTAGCATAAAAAGCAAAGGCAAACGCGAAGGTGAAGGCATTGGCAGCATCAAAGTGTACCTGGCGCACTTAGCATAATGGGGAAAGCCAGAACTGGGACTTCAACCAAAAACTGGTCGAAAAAGAGACTCTCTTTAGGCCAGCTAAGAGAGCGGGCTGGTAAGAGAGAAAGCTTTTGGCCAGAAATATGCAACAGGCCGTCGTGGCTGTGCTGGTGACAAATGTGTTTCGGAAAACCAAAAAACAAGGAAACTTGCTCCTTTCCTAACTCTGAAATACTAGAAACAAAAGACAAAAGACAACAGAAATTAACTTTAATGCGACAACAATTCAGAACAGAAATTTACGATAATTGCCGCAATTACATTTTGCAAATGATGCTGCAAACACGGCCGAGATTGCTGTGCACATTCCATGGTACACTTCTTGCCTCGCAAAATAGTTTACGGCTATTCCTCCACGGGTCTCGTAAAACCAAATTGAAGCCATTGACGCGGCAGAATCATCCCGCATTTGGCTGGCTGCCTGTCTGGCTTTGCCTCGTCCTGCCGTCTTAGCCGTTTTATAAATTTCAATTTCTCAAATGCTTAGCATACTTCGGGGAGCTGTTCCACGCATAGTTCACTCAGCAGCAGCAGGAGCGGCGGTAGAGCGTAACGAACGCGATAAGTCCAACAGCGTAATCGCAATCAGTGACATTACCTGGGGCTTGTCTCAAACCAGGATTTAGGATAGGGGGTAAGCAGCTTTATAAGATTCTACTGGGTGCGTCCTCTAGGACTAATTAGGTGTAGGGTAGCTGAGAGTATAAGGCGACACGGAATGGATTGGAATTCATTTGTTAAGGGATTTTTGGGTAATTTAGTTTAGACAACTAAATATTTATTTAATTGTATATTAAATGCATAATTAAAATCTAAGCTACAGAAAAAGTATCAGCTATCAAACGAACATATTTCTCAAGAGTTATATAATTTTCTATAAATTGTTGCTAATTTGGTAATTATATGTAGACAACTAAATATTTATTTTATTTTATATTGAATGCTTAAATAGAAACAAAGCTACATAATGAGTAATAACCCTCAACCAAATATATATCTAATTAAATTTATAATTATCTAAAAAGTATTGCAAGTAAATATATTAAAGAAAATATATATTTCATTGTACACTTTACTGAATCCCAAGCTGATATATGTTTATATTTATATTATTGCTAATTAAATTCAATTTTATTTTCCATTTCTTTTATTAGTTAGTACATTAACATGACTCTGATTTTTTCCAGGATATCCGTATATTCCACATCACATTCTGCTCTATAATTTCTATTTATTCTGGCTTTGCTTGTTTATGGCCAACATCATGTTCATTATTATTATCATCATCAAGCTTTGGCAAATTCAATTAACGTTTTCAACTCATCTCCCCCCTCTCCATCTCTCCCTCTCCCTCTTCGCTTCTCTATATCTTCTGCTCTGTCTCTCTCTGTCGAAATATAATTCAACTCGTGCGTGACATTTTTATTGCTCATACGCCACGTTGTGCATGCAAATATTTCCAGCAGTATGAATATTCAATTTGACACATTGACTTTCGCTAATTGTTGGCACGCCCCTCTCCGTGCTCATAACACATTCACAAAAACATTTCTATTAATTTCGCCTTATCGCAGATCGATTTTAATTGACGTACATATCCTAGAAATTGCGTATACGTCACGTGGAACCGCCAATTACCGAAATTGCGCTGCGAATGCAGTTTATTTGCTTAAAAAAAATAACAAAAACAAATAAACCTGAATAAAATAATGCAATTTGCACAGTAGCAATGCGCAAAATGTTATAATTCGATTTCATTACGAAACCCAAATATTGCTGTCAAAGCGTTTTTATTTTTTCCTCTGGTTTAGTTTTTTTTTCCCCTAGGTTTGTTTTTGTTTTCACTGCGGTTTTGCTGTGCAAATTGTCAAACCACAGCAATTTATCAGCAATCCCGACAATTGCATTATTAATGGCAGGCGCTTAGAGACCACACATGCTGTGGACAACGGCTCCTGGCTCCAGGAATCGGTATACTCTGCCATATATCCCAGGCGCACCCCCGTGCGGTTGTGTAGTTTGCCGTTTTAAGGGCTTAGCACTCCTCTCGCAGTCTCTGTAGGACAACGGGGGCCAGTCCAACGCCACAACAATAAACCAATTTAAAGAAACCTTATGTAAACAGTTTTATAATGGATTATATATGTATTCGTGTGCGAGAGCACACAGATCTCCGGCAGTGTGGGCGTGTGCGTATGTGGGTGTAGCAATCGAAGGACTAGCCTCCAACTGGACAGGAAATGAATGAAACAGTGGGAGCGAGCTTCGTTCGAGGACTGCTTTGACCGCTCACAAAGCTAAGCGTCCTGTTGAGGATAAACCCAAGGACAGAGTCGTTGCATTGTTAAAATGTGCAGGGTTTTAGGAAATTTATATTGGATTTGTATTGGTTTAAAAATAAATAATATTAAAAATAATAAATAATTAAATATTCAAGAAAACAAAATGCCAGAGGAATGCTGTAAATTAAACATATTTTTTAGAAATTAAATACATTTGGGTTGTACATTTTTGTAGAATTTTTTATGATGTATATTTATTTAGTAGTGTTATATTTTTTGTATATATTTTTTTTCTAAATCTTCCCTTGATAAAGTACTTATTTAATAATTTCCCCTCAATACTCTTTTAATTACTTCAAAAGTACCTAACCAATTAAACTTCAAAATTTTAAAAAGATGCCTTATAAATATATACCAATCCCCCGTTCAGCCCGGCACTTCCCCACACATCTCTTATACATCGATGATAACCACATCGATGTGCACACATCATCCCTAAGACCTTGGCATTCCCAGCTTATTTAAGAGTTTCTAACAATGAATTTTCATTTGCGAGACTTTGTGGCCGAACATTTTGTTAACCGCAGAATCTAATCTGTTACCATGGTAAGTAATACCAGGATGTAGCCCCGGCGAGGGTATGGGAAAATGTTTGCAATGCCATTTGTTTGTCATGCACAATGGCAGCAGAAATGAGCTGAGCTCCACTGCACAGGAGCGAGGGTGTCTGCCATATATGCATTGCCAATGGAATGGCGAATCCTGGGGAACCGGTGCCAGAATCAAACACATCGTCGTACAGAATGGAACCACAGCCGGCGCAAAAGCCCGCATCTAGTAGCCAGCATGATGCTGGGATCCTCCATTCAGACTCAGTCCCCCATTCCATTCATCCAAGCCTCCTAAAGTCCAGCATCGCGCAGCATCTCGGGCATCTCTGATGGAATAAACTGCAGCGCACAATTTGCTCTGTGGTCAGTGGCAGGCACAAGCGACCCGTTAGCGCTACTTCCACCTCCACTTGCAGCTTGGAATTGCACTTGGAAAAATTTATTGAATTTTTCTATAAATAATTATAAAATTAAAGCTTTGTTGAAGTATATTTTGAGATGATTAAAGAAGAGGTTTGAAGTTTTACTTAGTATAAATTGTTTCACTTTTTCCAAATAATTTTTTTTTTTAATTAAAATCTCTTATTTCTCCCAGTTTATCCACAATTGGCTGGCATTGTCAACGAGGCGCCGCATACCGCACTCACTCACGCTCACGCTCATGCTCACGTGCAGGACAGTCTGGTCGGAGTTGGGTTTGGGGATTTGCATGCGTTACACGCTCCGAGGATGCGACCCGATGATGGGGCAGTTAAGCTCAAAACGAGGCGAATGGCCAGCCAGTCACAGGTTAGAGTCTCAGTTTAGGGGTCTTGCAAATATGAGCTCAAACAAATTAATGCCTGACCCACCCCCCGCTCACTCCAGATGCAATCTAGATTGCGCAACTGGGGAACTGCAGCACTTAAGTTGCTGCTGCGAAAGCATCTCGGTTGCTGCCAGCAATTGTTATTTCAATTTAAAAGATTTGCCCCAAGTGACCAGCACTGAAGAAAGAGCAATTTTCAAGGAGAAACTATTGAAGTTTAAGCTCTGAAATTCTATATTTACCATTTGAGTTTCTCATTTGAATTGTATTTGCAGGGAAAATGTTATTTGTGGAATTATTTATAGACGCTAATGAAAAACAATAACAAGGTGAATAGAAAGATTATACAAAAGACAACAATACAATAAATTTGAATAAATTTTCATTTAAAGTCCAAGCAATATAATTAATATTTTCATTTAATAGAATACATTTGAATATCTTTAAATAAGGACTCATAAGTAAGATTATAATAATTCAACACAAAACGCTCTTACTAAAACCTTTACGATTCGTAGCACAGCTTTAAAGCCTATTTAATAATCCACCAAGTGCCAAGAGTGCCTTATCCTTGGGTAAATAAAAAATATGAGCTTATATTAAAATTGCGTCTAGCATTGGCAAGGACATTGACTGTCAGGCTCTCGCGTTCAAACACATTCGAATCACGCATACGCCGCGTGTGCATTGCATATTAGGCGAGCTGTCAACGCGCTGTCACGCTCGTCTGTCCCTCTAACCAGTGGAGGTTTTCCTTGTTTTTCCTTTTTTCGCTTCTTGGAAAACACTCACATAATTATGCAGTCGCTGCAGGCGAATCAATTAAACCGAATTCTGCGTGGAAATTGATGGTGGCTCTGGGAGAAGATATCATTCCACACTCCCCTTGAAATATTCCCCAGCCTAAACAGATGCTGTCGGGGATAAACTCGTACACGCACTTCTCGTTTGCTTAGGAGATTTGTCTGCTTTCCAAAGTGGGTTTTCAAGGGTTTGATTCTGGGATGGGCGGGGGCCTTGTTAAACGAATCCGTTTTTTCGATTCCATTTTTTTCCTTCGCCCTATTATTTGTTTGCAGCATATGCAGCAAAGGCTGGTGGGTGCCATTGTTTGGCCAGGTTGGGAAGTGGCAACTGCTGCAGCCGTTTCAAGTGATTTCCGGTTCCGAAGCACCAAATCCGTCGCATGCGGCACCTCCTCATCCACATACCAATGAGGCAGAAGGCGCGTGGAATTGTCTGCTCACTGGGGCAGGTCCTGTCACTTTGGCTTTCACGCAATGCGAATTTTAAGTAGAATTTAAAGAGGACGATGGCACTGCCAACGGCTGTAAGATTATGAAAAGCCGCTGAGTGGTTGTCAGCTGAGCAGTGCGTGGCTGTCATTGGTTTTAAATAAAATATGGAATACTTTAACAGAGGGAATCATATAAACTTTACAGGTTTTTCTACAAATAATTCAAGTTAGTAAAAAGTTCACTAAAACAAAGACAATACAAGGCTGTAAAATTATAAGAAACTGTATGGCTTTAAAGCCCCTTGAAAGTTCCCTAAACATTCTTAAAGTTTTCTTTCCCCTGACTTCCTTTTTCTTCCTAGCCAAGTCACATTAAACTTATTATATACAGCGGCACAATCGCAGCAATCAGGCTCAGATTCGCTTCTCCAACGTGATATGTGGCCCAAGAACATCCGACCGCTTTTCCGACCCTTTGCCCAGTCACCCAGCCTAATGGCAAGGAAGAGCCATAACAGATTTCCCCAACAAAAAAATTACAAAATAAAATAAAAATAAAAGGAAAGGAAAGCAACAATTTTCCAATGCCGCCGCCGCTGCTCGACTTTGCCTCAATTAATTTGCGCTTTATGTTTCATATGGGCGGGCTTTTTGCCTTTTTGGGGGCTCCTCTTAAATTTACATGACCATGTGTATGTGTGTGTGTGTGTGTGTCCCCGGGCATAAGCAATAAATCATGACTGGGAGCAGCAAGGTGGCGGGGAGATGGAGCCCCGGCGACATACAATATTTTCACTAATGAAGTCATTTCACAGTTCGATGCCATGGCCCTGGGAGAGGATGTATCTTTGGCTGGCCATGTATCTTTATATCTTCATCTTTGCCGGCCACGCGCCTCAAGGAGAACGGATGGCGGCGAATGGATCCTTTGGCTCCGTGTCTTATTGGCAAATCAGATTTAGTCACGTTTCCGATGCCTTTATCGTGATTACTTTTTGCCCTTCTCGCTGCCCTCTCTTTTTCCTCTTTTCAGCAAAAAACATTTCAATAGGGGAATTTTCCTCTACTATATAGTCGTAGTAGTTGGCAGCATCGTGTTGCATGTGTATCCATGGCCGCCCCATTATTAATTAAAGCCAGTCAGCTGCAGTCAGCAGCTGGCCAGCTGTGTAACCCGGGGCGGATGCGTAATGCGCACTGGATTTTTGCAACATTCTCTGCAGACACCCGCAAAACTCTTTATGCATAGGTATAATCGTAAAATGGGAATAAAAAAAGGGAGAAAAAATGGAGAAAAAAAATGAAGAAATGCTGACAACCAGTTTTTTTTTTATCCTGCGAGTTCTTTTTTTTCGGGGAATGTGGCAAGGTGCGGGAATTTTTTTATGCACATGCAGATGATGAGCACACACACCCACACATCTGGTGGGGGCACAGATGATGACGGTGCTGTGGCATATTTTAGTTGCTTTGTTGGCTGAACTGGAATAACCTTCCGCTCTCCCGCAGCCCCTCATTGGATGAGCCATAAAAGCATGAAGCATATTTTTATAGCGCATAAATGTCATCATGCCATGCGGTATTTCCGCTCTTTCTTTTCCCCTTTGCCTCCTTTTTTTATAATATATTTCCCCCTTTTTTTATTTGTGCCGCATTGATGCTCAACTGATTTTGGGAAGCAGAATTCGTTTTGGTAAAATATAGAGAGGAAAAGCTAAAGCCAAGTAATTGATCTTGGGAAATATTTAAATTCAGGGATTAGTTAAGACATTAAATTGAAGGATCAGCTCTTAAACTTTTATATTTGTGCTTAAAATATAAGTATACATTTTATATTATTCTGAGAAATATATTTAATCTAGGTAAGAGTACAGATAAACAATTAATAAAGCAAACTTTGGAAAACCGAGGTTTACATGGCCTTAAAATTGAGTCAGGAAAATCTATCATAACTTTGCCAAAAATGTCTTAATTTAAAATCGGTTTAAAGTTCAAAGTTAGTTTTTAGTAGGTTAATAAATTTGCCTATCGAATATATATAATTTTTTAATTAAATTTTTTAGCAATTTTTGAACATTTTAACGATGTAACCCCTTATAAAATTTTGAAAAAAATGGTAAACATTTTTTTCTTCCGGACATGGCTAAAAAGACTCGCCTCTTGATGCTGATCAAGAATATATATGCTTTATGGGGTCGGAAATCATTCCTTTACTATGTTTTCAAATTTTTACTTAAATTAAATGCCCTACAAGGATATAAAGAGGAAGGGTATTATGTGGTTCATCCCTTGAATTTTTAGGTAATATGGGACGACCATTTTTATAGTATTGATAGCACTTATATTTGTGTTATAAGTTATAAGCTTGAAATATATTAAAAAACGTATGAAAATAGCTTGCTAAATTTTTATTGAGAGTCAATAAATATTGTTTATCTTTAAACCCTCACCAAAGATTTATATATAAATATTATTATACATTTTTCTGTAAACTAGTAAATACCTTGAATTCCTGAATACTTTGTTTAATTAATAATTCCCCTGCAGCCTTCGCTATTTGCATTTAATTCTGGTTTTCCTGCCTAAACAAATATTCATTAATTTCTTATTACGAGCAATATTAACTGCGGAATGGCGTTAAAAAAGTTAAACCATTTCTGAAACTAACCGCTTTTTGTTTCATCTATTTTTCTACATTAAACGTTGTTGGCTTAACTTTAATGAAACGCTTTTTTCTCCGCTGAAAAGTGTGAACGAGTGGAGCGAGGAGCTGGGATGAGAATGGCGGTCAGGGGCTGAGCAAGTGCAATGGGCGCATGAAAATCGAAACCTAATCAAGCAAATTGGCCATAAAAATAAATCGCATTAGCCGGAGGATATGTGCGGGCATGTGTGTATTTGGCACACCTCTCTAAGCCTTTAAGTTTCCAACTCGTGTGTGCTTTGCCCCCCAGTCAGGCACACATGAGTGCACTGGAAAAATAAAAGAAAACTAAATTTAAATACATTTTTATTTGGTTTATAAAATGGAACTGTAAAAACAAACTTTAAAAAGTTGAGATTTTAACAAATTCAAATTTTGTAAATGTTTGTAAATCTTTCGAATGACTTTCTTTATTTGAAGAGTGTTTTTTCTCCATCGAAGCATATGTGGAAAATGCAGGGAAAACTGCAGTAGGAGGACGGGGGTCCTGGGTTGCTGCAGTTTGCCATTGGGGAACGCACATGCTCAGCCGCTGGTGGCAAATAGCATTTAACTTTGTTTGCTTAGTGTAGCGTAGTAGTGTGTAGTGGGCGTGGCCGAGGGTCAGTGAAGTGCATATCAAAGCGAACTAATGAATAAATTCATTGAATCCATAGTTCAGTTCGATGTTTGCCCAGCATTCGAAACGAATTCCGGGCATTGGCTGGCTTTGCCGACTCGCTTTTCAAGTTAAGTGGCAGTGAAAGTGGGGATTGAGTAAATTCGCCAAAATTCACAGCAAGACATTTGCCGATATGGACAGCTGCTGTTGGTAAAAAGGATCCGACGGCTCCAAATTTATGCACCTGCTATGTCGGGCCCGACCCTTTGGCTTATTTATGGGCATTACTCAGGCATAACATGAAAGCGAAAGTGTTTTTAATGCTCTTAACCGAGTCCCTCAATGAGCTGCTAATTTGCACAAGGTCCCCATAAAGGCGGCGAAAAGGGTTAAGGTTTGGGAGGAAGCAAGGGTTTGACGCACCTGTGGCTGCCATTAAAACGGCGGGACTCGAAATGGTTTCTTCATTTGTCAATTAATCAAGTCCCGGCTTCGGTTCAATTTAAATTTAATAAGGCGAGTCTGAAGGCCTATCAAATTTTAATTGGTTTTGGGAATAAACGAACTGGTAACAGGTGAAAATATAAATTACATATGCAGGGATTCAATGTATATACCCTTATTAAATCCAGGTATCTTAAATCCTTATGAACTGGCCTTGGTCTGCCCTGCAATCTCTGTTTCTATCTCTGGGGTCAAGTGACTTTTAAGGATCCGTAATCACACTTCAAGGAGTTAAGGAAAATTTAAATAAATATATATCACGTTGACCCATATCAACCGTGTGAAAAGCATATTTAGTGGAACATTATGCACATAAATCTCTTCTATTTGATTACATTAACCCTTTATGGGAGGGAGCTCACTGGCGCGCGGTGCAGTTAAAAATACCCAAATCAAAAGTGTTAAACGAAAAAGAAACAAAAAGTCAAATTCAATTTAAAAAAGAGTCAGTTTCGCCTCTTTTACACATTGTTACTATTACTTCTAAGGGCGGCGGACTAGATTTTTCTGGGGTGCTTAAGGTAGTACTTAAATCTTTAAGCTAATAATATAATACAAATATATTTATATACAACAAACAGCTAGTTTATTTATATATTTTATGAATAATTAAAGTCACTTCTTGCTCGTTTTATTTTATTTTAATTATATTTAATCAAAATGGAGTGTCCTGAACTACTTTAACGTTTGCGGTTGCCTTTGTTAATAGTTTCGTGAAACCTAAAAAAAAGGGGGTTCCTGTTCCTATTGTCATGCCCATGGTTTCACTGATTCTCTGGCATTTTTTGAACCATTTTTCCCCTTTCCCTGTTTGCATTTGTTTCGACTTTTACGAGCGTTTTCATTGTGCATTGCTTCTGGCCTTGTCTCACTTTAGCTGGCAATTTGTTCTGCTGGGTTTTTTGTTTTGTTTTTTTTCTAGAATTGCGTGGAGCAGGCCACTGACTCTTTATGGGAAGGTCCCTTTTCGCCAGGACCTCGTTGATTGTTTTCGCTGGCAATGGCGTTGACGGTGGCCATCATCGCTCTGCTCTTCGCATTTTTTTTGGTGTCAGCAACCAAGTCCAGGAGCTTGCATAGATTTGCGACGTTTTTCATCTCCCCTTGGGGAATATATATACTATACTATATATATATATATGTACTACAGAGAGAGTTGAATATTTCGTTATGGCATTACTTTTTGCGTCCGTTTTTCTGTGCTCGTTTCATTTATTAAATCACCCTCGTCAATCAAGTTCGTTGACATGGTTCTTTCAGTTTCAGCTTTGCTTATTTTTCGGGGATTTTTTCCAGCATGACACGAGATTATTGTGTTTAATAAAAAATTAAGTGCTGGGTTCAAAGTTGAAACATGCGCCATAAGCTTTAACTGAATGCGAGGCAACATAAAATCACTCATACGCAACGTTGTCCCCACAGCCATTGCCAATGCGTGTCACGTTTCAATTGTTTCAATAGCGGTGTGTGGGTGTGTGTATTGGTGTGTTATGGTATGAGTGCATGCAAGGATGTGTGTGTGTGCTTGTATTTCACGTCGCGTGTGTTCAAGCAAACATGTAGAAAAATAAATATTAAGATATACCTCGTCCACATAGAACAAAGGAATAATATATATATAAACACATATATATATATTTATATATATCTATATACTTATCAGTTTATCGGCAATGGCTTGGGGGGCATGACACCAAAGGGACCAACGGTCACAACAAGGACAAATTCCAACAAGTGTGCGGACAAAAATGTCGTTATCATTAGGTTGGCAAACACTTGAGCTGGCAAGGACAATGTCGAGGAGGTGAGGCAATGCCGAAAGTAGGGCAAATTAAATATTGAATGCAGCAATAAATCATTAAGTGCAAAGTCAGCTATAGAATTTCTATTGACTTGCAGTATTCAGGGCAATCTCTTGGCGCAAGCCTTTCCGCTTTCAGGTTTAATAAGTAAAGTATTTAATGTTAAATTAGTGCTTAGAGCAAGTAACAGCGTTAAATGAATTTATTTTTAATAAAGTATGTTCTCCTTTTTCTAGCTTCATTATTTATCCTTTTAAAACCCAAATACATCGTCATCAAGGACTTAACAACTACTTACACCTGCAGGCGCCAGAAACTATCATCAGCAACTGCCATAAACGTTAGAGCTGCCAAATAAAAAACGCATTGTTGATCCATCTCTCAAGTGCAGAGGGGAGGAGGATCTACCAATCCAACTCTTTCTCCCCCAAGGAGTTTACAACTACTACTTATTGCCATGTTGGCCACCCAAAAAAAGGCAACTTTTGGAGAGCAGAAAGTTGAGGTACCACAAAAAAAATAGCGAAAAAGTTTGAGTGTTGAGCAAATAGAAAAACATGCTGGGCTACGAGGGAAATGAAAAATGTTTTCCCGCCCAGACCTAGCCACTCTCATGCCGCCTATCAACTTTCAAATTATCAGAACCCACAAATTTACAAAGTTATATACCAACCAAGACCAAGAAACCAAAGGAGAAGGAGGCATAAAGTTTTATGCCTGGCGTCAACTTAATTATTGAATGCCCGTCGCCTTTATTTTTTGTTGTACTTCGCTTTTTTTTTTTTTTGTTACCCGCATCGCAAGGTTACGGTCGTGGATCTGGGAACAGGTGTGCCGAGCCGAGCGTTTTGTATATTAAATATCAGGGACTAAGTCGGCAAATGTTTGAGAAATTTTAAATTGAAAAACTTTTGACCAGCACACAAATTAAAAAATAAACCGAGCATAAACTTCTTCTTTTATGCGAGTCGAGTCTCTGGGAAATGAGCAGTTGAGCGTGGGGGGAGGGGGTGCCCAGCCAGGGAAGTCATTAAAAAATAAATCCCTCCGTCAGATTTAAGAGGCTTCAAGTGCGATTGGCAATATCTATGGCCTGCCACATGCAGCTGCCACAGCAACAGCCGCACGGCACAAGTTCGAAAGTCACGTGCTGCACAAATTGATTGCAACGGAAATGCAATTCGTGCAAAAAAAGGAAACAGACAACTGGCCTCAAATAAAAATATAAATAAATAAAAAAATAAAAAAATCAATGAGAAACCAAAACAAATATTTATGAATTACATTTTTTCCCCCATTGTGCATTTCAATTGTGGAAGAGCGCGCCCACCGCTTACCATTTTGACTTTTGATATCTCGTAAGCTGATTGTAAATCACGCGCAGGGTATGCAAATTAATTTTAATTTATGCCAACCGATGAAAAGCAAATAAATGAGCCTAATTAATTGGCGGTAAATGTGACAGAGTCCGCTGAAGGCATTTCCTACTTTTTTATTATTAAAACCAATTTAACGGAAATTGCCAGGACTAAAATCTATAAATTTTGTGAGGCAATTAACTAGCATATGTGAAAAAATGGTTTTATTTGTATTTTGAATATATTTGTAATATGCTAATTATGCTTTAAATTAAATAAAAAATGGGAATTACATTTAATAACCATTAATAAACAAAGAATAGATTTTACAACCACAATAACTATAGAATTTGTTGATTATTAAACAGTATTTTATTTTTAATTATTCTGAGCTAGGCTTTAAACATTTCAATAATTTTATAATGAACTTATCTGTACCTATATATCATAAATATTAAGAATTTATATTTTGAACCATTTTTTATCCTTTTTTATTTTAAATTTAAGCCCAGAACCCTCTTAAACTGATATACATTAAACGGCCAACCCTTTTAGCCTTACCAATTTAAGCCAACCAATTTCTTGACATTTTATACAGGCTCTTGTTGCTTGTTTAGGATGTCAAACAATTACCATTTTTGCTTGCCCAACGAAAGCCACAAAATAGAGGTTCGCCCTGCCATTTTACGCACCTTAAATTCTAGGCTTTAAGTTAACCTTTTCGTTTAAAGAGCCTTCAATATTCATCTGCTCAGCCAACTACATCTTTATTTGGCTTTCACTTAAGGTCACGTCCACGTCCCAGAGAGCTCTAAACTTTAAGTTTATGGACGCTCCTTTAATTTTGGGCAACTGGTCAGTCACTTATTTATATGTCTGGCGCTTGTCCATTTAACTGTTCGGCTTACACCTGTCTTCTGGCCCCCGTTTTATGGGCAGCAAATAAAAATTTCATGACTACAACTCAATTTGGTGTTAAGCAAGGGGAAAGTGTGAAGCGTTTAATGGTAGGCAGCGACTTTGATGTAATCAGGCAGCTGAACCAGAGCAGAAGATGCTAGTAATTCAGCACTGAGGAGCTGCCTTGCATTATGCCAAAAAAAAAGGGAAGTAGGGCGCCATAATTTGGCATATAATTTTTCTTATTTAAATTCAACCCACTCGTTCGAGTTAAATCGTTTTTGCACCATGGGAAATAGTTGTATTCTGAATTTAAAATTACTTTAAGATATACAAAAATTTAAGTTCTGAGCGTTTACCTTAATAATAACGAAAAATAGCATTCTGTACATTAAATAAATATATTAAAAATATTAAAAATATAATAAATTAAATATTAAAAAAACTTTTAAATCTGCATATGCAGATTTTTAGATTAATTTCTCAGTGTAGCCAGCGAACTTAAGGCTCATGATTGCAGCAGTCGCGTCTGGGAGCAAGGCCAAGTTGATGGCGCCCAGTGTTCCTCGCTCGCTCGTTGTGTTTTTTTTTTTCTTCGCTTTTTGGCCAAAAGTATTAAAAAGTTTTTCCTCCGTTCTTTTATTCCCGCTTTCCGGGTGCCTTTGATCTGGGAGGCGGGCAACGAGCTGGGCCAGAGTCCTGCAATACAACATCGTCCCTGCCTTCCCATTCTCTCGTTAGTTTCATTTTCCATTTTCCCAAAGCCCGGCACTGTTGCTTAACTGGCGCGAAAATGGTGGATTTCAGTCGTATTAATTTTTAAATAGTCTTGTGGCAGTGCAATCGCATATCGAACATGGCCATAGATCCGGAATGCTCCCGGCATGTGCCGTGCTCCATATGCTCCATGCGCACATGTGGCAGCTGCTGCTCTTTGCTGCCGGGTCCTCCCTCTTTGGACTGAAACTCGCAGAAATTAAAAGCTTTTTGCAAGTGCACCTCCCTTCCGGCAAAAACAATAGCCATCTGGCATCGGGATAGTGGAAAATACACCCGGATAAAAGGGCAATCTGATCCCTCTTAAGTACAAGTTATAAGGCAAACATTAAGTTTATGAAAAGCAAAGAGGCACACACAGAGAGAAAATTAAGTGGGTTTCTGTACAAAATATTGTTTAAAAATATGTAAACAAAATGTAAAAATCTTCTACTTAATTTTGATATGAAATTTTCTTTTAATTATCCTTCTTTATTTTAAATATTAAGATAAAACTCAAATAAAATAATAATATAATTACATTTGTAGAAATAGAAAAAGGCATTATAATGGGACAAATATTTACTTAAGCTTTAAAAAAATATTTACATAATTGAATAATTGTCTGAGTATTTTATTTTCATTTTAAGTTCCTGAGAAATTCTTTTTTAAATAAAGATATAAATTTAAATAGCTTAACTATAGTTTTTATAACACTTTACCATGTCCTTTTTAAAACTGTATTTTTTCTTTCTCTATCCTAAAAGTTTCCCCACCGATCCCCGGCATTAGCATAAATCATTCATCCGATCGGCCGTACTTCATGGCGGCTAAGCCTCATCACACAATTTATGATTCCCGCTGGGCAGACAAAACGGCCCACACGCTAAGCCGACAACTTGTTGGACCCTTAGGCCACATTCCCATTCCCACCCCCCCTTTGATTTGTGGCCAAAAAGCTGGCATTATTAGGGCCTCAAGGTGGGGGGTGGTTGTTGGGTAAGGACCTTGGTCCTTGCTGGAACCCCATTTGTATGCAAGCTCACGAATCGCGAGAACGAAAAACTTATAACCCAACCGTGCTGTAAGTTTAGTTTAATAGTTGCTCGAGCTGCGCTAAGTTTTGCCAACTCCAGTCGCGTCGCGTTTTAATGCAAATTAAAACGTTGCCGGCGCCAAAAACTTGTCCGTGCTCCATCATTTTTCGCCGCGTCAAAGATTAAATTGAGCCAGCAGACGCGAAGGGAGAGCAGGGACCCAGCAAAGGACATGTATATGGACGCATTAAGTCACTGGCGGACAAATGGTACTTAGCAGGTTACCCCTAACGGACTGAGAGGGTGCTGGCAATTTTGTCACCCGGTTTTTGGCACTTTGTAGCCCCCCGAAAAACAAAAGGCGTCGAAAGGCAGTTGGCTTAAAGGGTCGACCATAAACCTGATGGCCTTTGTCTGGGGAATAAGCCATTTAAGCTGGCTTAATTAGGCGCACTAAAGCGGTCAAAGCGAGATATCATCTCCCACTACAACTATTCGTATATATTTGATAATAATTTGGCTTTGCTTTAATTGCCATTCAATTTGAGAGTGTAAATAATCTATATTTATAATCTCTGCCACAAGTATTATTTAACTTTGCTTTATTAATGGAAAACCATATTGTAATCCTCTAATTGGATTTTAATTTACAATAATGCCTTAATGTATTTACAATAATATTTTAGCGCACAGTAAGTAGATTGTGGCTAATTTAATTTTAATCAATTTTATTATTGTTGTCATTTTCAACTTGTTTTTTCTAGACTTTTTTTAAATTTCCACATATATGCGCACACAAACATATTTTTTTCATTTAGCCTCAATCAACTTTTGATTTAAATGCAATAAAACGCTGTGCAAATTCAATTTCCTATTCAATTTCCTCTCTCGCCCTTTTAAATACAATCACATGCAATTTCACTCATTGAAAAAGTTGTGGGGAATATTTTTTTTTATTGCTTCAAGCTTTTCGATTTTATTTCGATTTGTATACATTTTTTTATTGGAAGTTTAGTTTCAAATATAGTTATTACAGTAAAAGCAATAATAAGTGCCTGTCGTGGGAATTCTGTTTATAATTTTTAAAGACTTTGTTTAATTAAATTTACATTTTTTAAGGAACTTTAAATTTAAAGTTAAAGTAAGCTTACTTTCTTTTAAGTAATTCTAAACTTTTCACCTTAAAATCTTAGTTTTGCATTTACTTTTCTGCTGCCCCTTGTCTTTGTCAATATCTACTTGGAATTTTCAGCTTTGTAGTTTATTTTTCAAAAGGGATATTTGCATTAGCCGTCTTTAGCTTAACTTTGGCTTTGGCTTTTGGCTTTTGCTTTGAATTTGGCTTTGGCTTTGGCTCGACACGGTGGTTTTGTTTGGAAATGCCTCGGCTTCTGTGGCTGCCTGCGGTTTGTCTTCTCACTTTGGCAGCTTCTGCTGTTGTTGTTGTTGTCGTGAGCAATTTAATTGAATTATTTGTACTGGCTTGGCTTTCGTCCTGGCATCCGACCCCTCTTCATCTGTGACAGCTGCTCTAATTAGTTGGGCAAAGGCATCGCCATTGCCATTGCCATCTCCATCGACATCGGCACCGGCAAAGGCGTTTAATTAGCTCGCCTTGCCTGGGAAATTGAGGTGAACCGCGGTAGGGTTAAGCTGCTTAGCTAGTCGTCGGCCCAAAAAGGACCTACCTGCAGCCATCTATTACGACCGAATTGAATTGCTAACAAGCAAAGCGAAGGCAGGCGATGCCGACGACAACAAATGTCATTCATCCGCAATCAGAGCATTTAAATTAATTTCACGTGCCGCCTTAGCCCATATTTTTTGTAGCTAGGCTCTGCCTGGATATGCTGTACAATTTAATGATTCAGCGAATCCTGTTGGCATTGTCTAGTCCGTCCTACGGTTCCTTATCCTTAGCTATTCATCCAGCGTGCCGCCATCCCCAAGGAATGTTTCTATTAGAGATGATCTTGGCTGTGACTGTGGAGTTCCCGAGGGAAGTCATTTATATAGAAAATAAAAGTATTTTTTATTTATTGGATCTTGAAATTATGTATCTAAAAAGCAATTCTTAAATTATTCTTATTTTATTTAATTATTTTTTAAGCCCCAACTTAGGTTTATTAATATTTAAGGACCTCAAAAAGTCACGCAGCTAAATCACGGCCCATCACCGTCTGAGCTGACTTCACTTTTTTTATCTGGAAAATTCCTATCTTAGCAGCTTGTTATTGAGTTGGCTTGTTAGGCAGTGGCAGCTGCTGTCTGTCATGTCATTTATCCGAAAAATCTGCCATAAACACGTCGCACACGTATGCGCCATTTTAAAAATGGCGTCAGCTTCACTTCCGCTAAATGCTGTCGTTGATTCTGTCTGCGGGTGTTTTTTCTTTCTTGTTGTTCCTTCTCTATTTTCCTGCTGCATTTGAATTCAATTGGATGAGATGCTTATGAAGTCGTTAAGGCACCCCCCTCCCACCGCACCGCAGCTCCTCCTCTTCAAGATTCTGGTATCTGGTCCTGTGACTGCCGGCAATATTGTCACATCGTCGAAAATAATTGCCGGAAATACAAAAGGAAGGCGGCGTCCCAAAACGAAACCAAATGGAATCGAGGAAGAGATTGAGCGCAATCGGAATGGGAATAGATTTCCAATTTTCTCGGCACTCTTGGAACTCGGGGAGGAAGCACCGCAGGGCGTCCTTGTCATTGCGGCTTACGTGGCGTATACTCAACTATAATTAATTACGCCCTTTTGTGACCGCGTGGGTGGGGGTGGACTAGAGCTTGCTGGGATTTCTCCCGGATTTCTGCCGGATGCTTCCTCCTTGAGTGGCTTCTTTTCAATTTCAATTGTTGGGTCACTGACTGTCCGCCGGAAGCCGGGTCGCTCTATAAAAGCACGCCGGCCTGGATGTGCCAGCCACATTCGTTGACGGTAGCCGGTGCCAGGAAGGAGTACTTGGGATTCCAGTTGCTGGACTCTGTTGGTAGAATGGCCCCACTGCATCTGCTGCTCCACTGCGCCACCACTCTGCTGATTGCCAACGCTTTGCTGACTCCCCAGCTGCCGGGCACCGACAGCGATGGCAAATCCAAGGGCGGATTTCCCTTTGCCCTGGACGAGGACGTAGACGGCGTGGAGTTGCCCCTGGAGGTGGACCAGGACATGACCGGCGATCAGGCACCGACCAGGAGTCAGCACTCGATGCCGCCCGCCTGGCTGACCTTTGATCCGGAGCCTGCACCACCCACCAAGCACCGGAGCAGCCACAAGCCGCAGACGATTATCAAGCATCCGACCAGCAGTGGATTCCACAAGCTCTCGGCCCACGGACACCGATCCTGCCATGTGGAGGTCGTTAAGGAAGTGCAGGGCATCTGCCAGTCGATGCCCATAGGCAGTGCCTGCGTCACCGATGACTACATGGCCGTCTACACCGATGCCAACTGCTCTGCTCAATAAAAAAAACGGCTCACCTTCATTCCGCACTGTTTGATTGATTGATTGATTTTAATGTCCCCGTGTATGTGTGTGTGCGAGTTTATATTTTGAGGGATAACGAGTACACGACTACCTGATGCGCGATGCTGAACAGCAGAAGTTGTCTAAAATAAATCAGTTCAATATTTATATTTCCTTTAATATCTTTATTATGAGATCGTTCTTAGGGTTTTACAGCTAAATGATTATTTGATAGAGAATATTCAGGCGTAGGTATGTATATTTAAAAATAATTACAAGTGTGGAAAATATATTTAAAATAAAAAATCTTTTCTTAGGAATAAAGGATCAGCAAGATTTTTATGTTTATTACTACTCCCAACACAAAAGCTTTGACTAGAAACACTTAGAAATTAAATTTCCTTTAGGAAATAAATAGTTTGACCCCTGAAAATTGATCTTTTTTATCTGAACATTTATCTGATATATAAATTGACTTCGTTAACTAGTTTAAATAAGGTTTGTTAACGTTCTTCTTGTATGTTTTATAATATTAAAGCATAAACAAATGTTTATGTTATCAATAAATTAAGCTCTTTAATTTGAAATAGTAAAGATATTACCATCATTCAATACTGATCCCAGCTTTTGGTTAATTTTTTTTCTCATACGACTATTTATAACGACCTGATCTTTACCTATAACGAGAAATTTCTACGCTCTTCTATCACTATATTTAATAATTTTTCTAGTTTTACCCTAACATTTACATTATATTTTATAATTTTCCTAAACTTGCCTTTATATTCTTATTATCTTTCATAATTTTCATAATTTTATATTGATATTTTATGTAGATTTTAAAATGTTCTAGTCTTATCCCTACATTCTCTTTATCTATTATACAATTTTTACTTTCATTTTTTAATTTTTATTACATTTAATAATTTCCTTATGTTACTCCTACACTACCTCAACTTTGGCCATATGGTTGGTTTGGCGGGCTTCACGCCCGGAATGGTGGTTGAGTTTCCGCTTGCCACACACTGAGCTCCAAATAATTCCAGCAGCTGATGAGCTCGGAAGAAGGCGGATCTCTTCCAAGCAGAAGGACCCACTCGATCCATGTGGTCGTAGATAAGCCCTGAAACATCCAGAGCCCGGAATTGCTCCAGAAGATGGACATCCTGCAGATCGTTGCCCCACAAAAACAGCACTTGTTGCAGGTCCAGTCCCAGTTCCACCAACTGCTGCTTGTTTTGAAAGTTCTCCACATGCAGGGCTGTGCCCAGGATCTCCGCAGACTGGGCAAAGTTCACGGCCTGCTGGTAGCTCTGCGTCCTTAGATCCATATAGGGATCCCAGATGTTCGATTTGCCTATGCTCATCAGGATCACGGGAAAGACGTGCTGCTTGAGCCGGAGCATGGTACATATATCCGCATCGAAGCTGGCAAAGATCAGGGGACGTCCACAACCATAATGAATCGTTGTCTGTATAATCCTGTCCACATAGTTGTTCTTGTTCAGACTCTGCGTGGACTCTAGGACACCCGAGGCCATCAGCTGTGGCCACTTGATCTCCACCAGCAGTCCCAAAGTCTTTGGCAAATCCTCATAGACCTCTGATAGCTTCGGAAATATCCTTTGGCTCTGACTCCGATCCCTCACATTGAGGTGAGTGTACTCCTTGACTGACCAACGTTTCATTATGAATACCCGGCTGGCCTTGAGTTCGGAGTAGGTGAGTTCCCTTATGAGCACAAATCGCAGGTCAAAGCGATCCCTTATAGGTTGATCTCTCTCCGAGGTATAGAATCCAAAGCCATGCCATACAATTGGCACATAATCCTTGGTCAGCTGCACATCCAGCTGCACCATGTCGCCTTTGGCCTTCTCCACTGCCAGGAAACTTTCAATTGTGTTTTCGGTGAGACTTGTGGAAGATTGAAAGTAACTTGCTCCCAGTCCCCGATGGCCTACGTCCAGTGTGGGCCAATTATCCGGCCAGTAGTGATGGAAACTCGCTCGAAGATTTCCCGCCTCCACTTTGGGCATCGGTTGAACCACCAAATAGGGCAGGGTCACCTCCCCAATTGCCACGTTCTGAAGGGTGGCAAATATGGGAAGCTGCAGGATGCCACGACTGCCCTTTATCTGCTCGGGAAATATGTAGGCCTCACCCAAGGACAGCTTGATATCCCTGTTGCTCTGGTATAACGACAGCCGAAAGGCATTGTAGGTGTCCAGCGGTTGATATATGCGAAAGATCACAGTAGTACCTGGAATGTACTTCACCCCCTGTGGGCTTTGAGCTCGAAAGGCTGAGTGATTGTAGGAGAATCTGGAAACCTCTATGCGGGTGTCGTCCATCACATTGAGAGGCGTCAAAGTTAGACGATATTTGGCACTAGCTGGAATTCCAGTTATTACAAAGTGATCCTGCCACACAAACTTCAGCTCGATGACGTACTCGTGCTGCAGCCAACCGCGTTCCAGGTGAAAGCCACCACCCACCGAGGTGGGATAGGCCTCGCCATAAATATCCACGCCAGGAGAGCGATACATCTCGTAGGTCTGCATCATCCGGGCCACCTTCTGACCCTCCCAGCTCCTAAGAATACGCTTGCCTTGGGCATTCTTGGAGTAGACCAAATACCGGTAATAGAATCTTTGACTAGCGCATATCCACAGGCGGAGATACCACTTGGAACGGGCTTTATCCTGCTCCTTAAGAGACATAGCCTTGTCCAACTGCCAGGAGCCCAGAGCGGGATGATCCCCGCTCACAGCCACATACTCATCGGCGGCCAGGTGGATATTGTTTCCCAGCTCCAGACTGAAAACCCGAAATAGGGGAACACACATGAAGCTGCGAGCCGAGATTTGCGGCTGTTGCTCATCGTCAAAGATCTTGAAGGCCTGCAGCTTTTCGGGCGAAAACACAGACGTCTCATTCACAAAGGTCCCGCCGCACAATAGCAGAAGCTGCAGCTGAACATAGAGTATGCTAATTGATTTTAACACATTCGACCGCTCGCGAGACCGATACATTTTTCCTCATTCCAAACAGCCAACACCACCATCTTCGCGCCACCGAAACGAGTTTTCTCTTTCGGCCAAAATACAAAAATTTATAAATCGAACCGAGATGCTAAGAAAGCGAAAACGAAAATGAAAACGATGAGCAGCGCGGATCCGGAGGCAACTTGACCCGACGATGACAAACAACCGAATGAAAGAATTTCTTGAAGCTCACCTCCGTTTTGTTTTCGTCGAAAATTGGAGTCCGGAATCGGATCAGCTGCGCGATCGCAGATCGAAGATACCCTCCCTCTGACTTATGGGCCAGCATCTCGCTAATTGAGTTGATATTCCCACTGGGTTCTAGCGATGACAGCGTGAATCGGGCTTCAAGATCATTAAAACATGATCGAGAGATTATGAAGAAGAATTTTAATTGGGTCTCATTTGGGGGCCCACCTTTCACTGCATAAATTATTTTCTACCCGCTGCTTAAGCACCCATTCAAAATTACTCATAATTTCCGAGGTAGCATCGATTTTTATTGCTCTGCAGAGCATTTCAGGGTCGGTCTGCAGAGACATTCGCATATTTTTACCAAATTTGGCATATGTAAATTTTCGTGGTAAAGAAAGTTTGGAGCAAGCTGGGAGAGAGAAGAAAGAGTGGCTCAGATATTGGGATTCTTTACCAAGGGCTTGAGATAATGCGGATGGTACTTGAGAAACGTGTACCTGGACAAGTGCCAGATCTGCAGGGGTTTATGCTTGACATCCTTGCAGCCTCTTGTCTTTCTGATAAGAAAAAACTGGTCTCTGGAGAGCTGGACACTCTGCAGATAGGCATCTATCTCGCGGAGGGTATCCGCTGTGGGCCTCTTAGCACGGGTATAGATGGCCATCTGGGGACGCATCCAGGGCAGGCTGCAATGGAGTTCCACAGCGTAGCTAGAGTAGTCTGTCTGGGTGATCCGCGTCCAATAGGGATCCACTACGAGGAAGGGAAAATTATAAATAATTTAAATGGAAGTAATATTTAAGGTTTACTTACAATCTTCAAAGTAGCACATGGGGATCTTCTCCGGATATGTTCCATAAACATACCAGCCGCCCTTTATCTAAAAATAAAATAAAAATCAAGTCTTATTTTTACAGATATTCTACCTTATTTTTCCCACCTTCTCGGGATCCAAGTTGAATTCTTCGTAAAGACACTTCCAGGCTTGGGCTGTGGCCAGCAGCAGCATCATCAAAGCCAGGAGACATTCGCACTTGGCCATTTCCCAGCTAAAATGCAAATGAGTTGCTCTCTAATTGACCATAAAGCGAACGGGCCTTAGGCCTGACTTGCAGCCAAACCTTTTTTATGGCCCACTCTCCGCTTCTTTCCGTTTATGGGTCGTCGTGTTTTGTGTTTGTTGGCTCAGAGCATTTTCATGGCTGCCTTTTTACATTCGTCACGGGGCCATCAAATGTAAGCGGATCGAATTTTACATACAACTTTGGACATGGGACCCAGAGAATTTCTTTTCTTTATTCAGAGTAAAACACGTCATTCGATTGGTTTTGCTGTTGTTGAAAATATTATGAAAATATTTTGTGTGATTTTATTTTTATACCATTTTTTTCAATCACTTTTGCTTTTGCTTTGTGTGTTATTATTGATTTTGAATATGGATAAAGATATCAAATGGTTTAGTTTTCTTTTTCTTGAAGTTAAGAGCAAGCGACTTCTTAAACACAGATATTTATATTTATAGCTTTGATCCGTAAAAGAAAGACATTTAAACACACGAAAGAAATCAAGCTTACAACATTTATATATATATAAAATATTTTTCTAATTTGTATAAACTAGTTCCTCTTGCACAAACCGCAAGAGAGCGTGTTACATAGTTCACATAAAATCATTTAAAATACATTTGCCCCCCTGTTTTTTCGTGTAGTTAAGATTGTTTTAGCTTATTAGTATTTTTTCTTGCTTTTTTTCTTGAGGTATAGATAGATTATTAGCAGGTAATGTAGGTGTATGTGTTTTTGTAATTTTCAGCTCTACGCTTTCTTCCCATTGTCTTTTTCTGGTGCTACTTAATTTTTTTGTGGGGGATTCCTCATATATAATCTTCTTTTTTTTTTTGCATTTCTAATTATGCCAAATGACGGCTGCTTTATTTATGGGTTTCTGTTTCGGTTTCCGTTTGAAACTAGAAATTGTTCAACCAAAAATCACTTTAAAGCTTCTCACACGTTTCTCTTTCGCCCCGGTGTTTAAATAAATATACAAACTAACTTTACAAGCTTAAAGATTATAACTATGGCTTAGATTTACCCGCCCGTTTCACTTATATCTTGTTTCTATTTTTTTGCATTTTATATCCGGCATTGGGCTGCGAATTCGGCCATCAGGGCCGGCGATTTGAAGAAGGCTTCCTGCTTTGCCGGCGGCATGAAGAGATCGCTGCGATCGTAGCATGTGGCGGTGGCCCCAATCCGGGTGAAGTACTCCACCCGCTCCTTGGAGTTGCAGTCATCGCCCCAGATCACGGCTATCTGTCCAAGATCCTTGGCCTTTTGCAGCATTTCCGGAGCATTGTCGCCGAGGAAATCCTCGGCATGCGGTGCCGTTCCGGCCAACTCAAAAGCCTGGGCATTGTTGACGGCCGCCATGAAGTTGCGCGTTCGCAGATCCAGGAAGGGCTGCCACTTCTTCGTCTCGCCCTGGGTGAGGAACATGACCGGAAAGATGTTCTGCTTGAAGCGCAGCATCGTACACATGTCGGCATCGAAGCTGGAGAAGATTATGGGCCGGCCACAACCGTTCTGGATCACCTGATGGAGCACCTTGTCTGCGAAAAAGTTCTTGTCGATGGTCTGCTCCGCCTCGGATCCTCCGCCCTGACGACGCTGCGGCCACTTGATCTCCACATCAATGCCCAGGGACTTGGGCAGCTGGACAAGCACCTCCACTAGCGTTGGGAAGATGCGATGCTCGGGTCGGGGCTCGGCGTTGTGGGAGGGATACTCCACCACCTTGCCGGCGATCACAGAGAAGATGCGCAGCCGCTTCAGCAGACTGTAGTTGATGTCCTTGATCAGCACGTATTCCAGTTGGTCCGGCCGGCTGATCTGCTTGCCAGGCGGAGCTGTGCGCAGTCCAAAGTCGTGATAGATCACGGGCACACCGTCGGCTGTTAAGTGGACATCCAACTCGATCATATCCGCATGGTGTTCGTGGGCACTCAGAAAAGAGGCGATGGTGTTCTCCCTCTCAGCAGGGGCATCAGCAATGTAGCTCTTGCCGTTACCACGATGACCCACGTCCAGACTGGGCCAACTCCGGGGCCAGTAGTGGGCATAGGTGGTCTTGAAGTCCAGGGGGGAGTAGCGATAGGGCTGCACCACCACATATGGGAGCCTCAGCCTGGCCAGAGTCTCCTCAGCATCCTTGGCCGACTTGATGGGCAGGTGAAGCAGACCCTCGCTGCCCGTCAGATCCGCGCTGAGCAGGCTGGCACTGCCCAGGAGCTCGTTGCTCATGCTGTAGCACTCCAGGCGGAAGTGCTGCTGCATCATCTTCTCCAGCGGCAGGGTGATGTGGAAGATAATAATGTCACCCTTGGTGTATGGCACCCCGAAAGTGGGCTGCTGGTCCAACTGACTCTTGCCATACTCCTGCTTTGTGTACTCCACCTGAAGGCCGGCGGTCTGCTCCACGGGCACAATCTTCAGCTGGACATGCTGCGGATCAAAGGTCTCAATGTCGTGGACCTGGAACATCTTCTCCCCATTGAACTTGAGCTGGAGGATCACCTCATGGTTGAGCCAGCCGCGATGCACTTGTGGATTCAGATCGGAGTTATCGTTGGTGATGCCGAAGACATCCAGTTGGCTGCACTGCAGCTCCGAGCAGGGGCCCAAAGACCTGGGCTTGAAGTGTGTCTCCCAGCGACGGATCTGCTTGTAGCCAGAGCGATCCTCCACATAGACGAAGTAGCGATACTCCAGCTGCCGGCACGACTGCAGCGGTACCGTGGTCTGCCAGTTGAGCTCGTCCAGTGATTCCAGCGGCACGCTCCTCGACAGCTGCCACTCGCCGAGAGCCTTGGCATCACCGGTCAGGCCCAGACGCTCCTCCGGACCCAGCGGCAACTCCAGACGCACATTGAACTCCCGCAAAGTGGGCTTGCAGGCGGCGGCGGCGGACTCCAGCTCATTGCCCGTTCCATAGACGAGGGCGGCTCCATCCGCGAAGGCGGCACACTGCAAGGACAACAAGGCAACAGCCAGGAATATTAGTACAGTCCGAGACATGGCCCTGGCTTGGTTCTGCAGTGGAGGCCAGACACCGACTGAAAGCGCCGCTGCCGGAGCTGATCGTTAATAAATAGACTCGCGTAGACTTCCCTGCTGCGCGACTAATCTCGCTGACCCCTTGCGGATTCGGATTTGGATTCGTATTCGGTTTCGCCCTGATAAAGTTTCTCTAGGCGTTGCCAGTGCACACCCCTCCCAACCCGGCTCCCCCTCCAACCGTTGCTGGTTCTCCTACAGCTCCCGATTTCTCAAATTAGAATTCAAAACAGGTTCGCGCGATAAGCACGCGTTTAAAGACGCGTCCGTGCTCGTGAATCTCGGAGGCGCAAACAAGATCACGTGTTGGACCAAGACTCGACTAAAGATCAGCGCTTCGATTATCAGCTTGACTGCGGGCAATTAAAAATGAGTTATATATATATACTATATAGGAGCCCCGCCCCAAGTAATCGTTCTATTTGCCAGCTGAGCAGAGTTGAACTGACGTCCAGCAATTTGTTTTATTTTTGAGTAATTTCGCTGAGACTGACTTTAATCGAAGCACTACATATATAAAGGTATATATGTGTATATTAATTGTTCCTATTTTATTTGCGTAATATTTGTACCAGGAACACAAACATATTTAACAGCTTTTGTCAAATAGATAACCCCGGAAGGCAAATATAAATATAGCTAATTGTTTTCTTTTAATTTAATTTAATGTTAGTTGTTGTTTCAAAACAGAGTCATTAAAGTATTTATAAATTTTGTGAACTAAAAAAAGTAGTTTTTAATAATTTGTAGCTATAGTAAAGGGGAAAAAAGATTACAAAAATATATAATTTAAGATTTTCTTCAGTCAAAAGTATTAATGAAATCCTAAGAATACTAAATACTGTTTCTAAATAAATTTAAAAAAATTAAATAATTATTAATTGATCAATTTTACAGCATTACACTGTAGTTAAAATTTTCTAAATATTTTAAACACCTCAAATACCTACACGACCTCTTTTTAAGAGCTTTACAAAAATATGCAATTAACAGCACGCGTTTAAAACCGCTAGATATAGAGCGGTTTACCTTTGAACGAAACGCTAGCAAATCGCTGGATGACGACTGAAGGTGTAAAGATCGCTGGTACCGCTGCCATTTCAGGTGCTCCCGATCGATGATGATGCAATAACTGCCGACGAGCCCCTGACAACCAGGCACTAAATATTTTCGTAATGGCCAGAGTTTATATAAGGATAGCGAACCCATATAATTTAATAATCACAAAATTTAATAACGAAATAATAGGCACGTGTTGGCGAGGCTCACTAGATTTTTGTGTGTTCTGGGCGGAGGAGAGCAACAGTCTCGGAAGTCTCCTCCTCCGCCGCTGCTGCCTTGGCAACATTTCAAATTGCAACTACGAAAAGTCGCGTGTTGTTGCCATCTTCTCCTACACAAAACTACTAAATCGCTTTGTATTTATTATAGTTTTCTTCGAGTGTGTGTGCGTAGTTCAAGCTTTTCCGCATTTATTTATTTTCGACGGACTTGCGTCAGCCGGTGCGTTTGTTGTGCGATTTCCTAGCGATTCCACGTTCTTGGCACAATTAGCATAGCCTTGTGATTTTCTGCGGGGGAGGGTATAACTAACCGTTTGAATCGAACCAAAAAATCGCGCCTCAACATGGAAAAGCTTTCTGTTGAATTTTAATGTTGACTGAATTTGGTTTTTAAACTGAATATTTCTCAACTCTATGCTAATTTTTGTGTGTTATAAGGAGCTTTGCCTCGATTTCGAAACATTAGTTCACGTGTTTTTAACGCAGGCGCTCTATAACCAAGCTTGTTCTCTCCGCCTCGTCCATATGTTTTTTGTTTTGGGAAATTTCAGACCGCGAAAAGCTTTAGCATGTTTTTTGTGGGGCGTTTTTTTGGTTTTTATTTATAGTAAAAGCTTGCTTCGTGGCTCTGACTTGTTATCAGTCAAAGTAAAGTGTAATATCAGGTATCATATATTAGCCAGATATTGTTTACTTGTTTATGGCAAGCCCTCGAGTGGCTAATAAGCTGAAATCTAATCGAAAACATGAGCCACTTGAGCTGGCCTCAGAGAGTTGTACCTCTTGAAAGCTTAACCCTCTAGAAAACAACCTTAAATCACGTGTCGCGGGGTAGAAACCCCCTCTTTTTTGCAACATGTGGCACTTGCTTGGGGGGGAAAGCTTAAATTTTAAAGAAAATAAATGAGTTTTGGGAACTCAGAAACAAATGTCATAGCTTTTCTAGGAAATGACATCATTAACACAACTTCAGCTCATTTAACTTCTAAATAAATCAATTTTAAAATCACCAGAAAATAACTCTTTTTAGTACAAAACATTTTTATAGTTTCTGTATTCACTTGACTATTTCCCCAAGCTGGCAATTATTTCTGTACCCAATGGCTAATATACTTTAATAATATATCTGTACTGGTACTCCTTGACTCTGCCCCCTTGCTCTAGTATTGATTTTTGTGATATACCCACAGAAATTGCATAAACAAAAACGTCGCAAAAGCCACGCTAATGTCCGATGACAACAGCATCGACCTTCAGACACCCCGAAAATGTCAAAACCCCCTCCCCCACTGGGCCTCTTACAAGAGTCATAACATTCTACTTTGTTATAAATGAATTCGATTTTTGAAAAGGGTAATTACATTTTGCATGTGCTCATCCGGACTCTGGGCCTCCATGGGGGTCAGCAGCATGGGTACCGACATTTTTTGGCTTGATGATTCTTCGGCTTCTTTTGTTTATAGCACAAGTAAGTTAGGTTAAGAGGTTGTTGTTGCTTTTTTGGTGTCGAAGAACGAAGAAAATTCAACTTTTATCACAGTCAATTTTAATAGTTTGCACTATGCGGCGTATGCGCAATGTTTTAGTCTCTCTCGCTAGGCAAGCATTTTGTACTTGTTTGGTTGTTTTGTTTTTGTTTTATTTATTTAGCTTGATCATATATTTTGGTATCCTTGGGGGGGAGGGCTGTGCCTGATGCCTGATGAATTCCTGGGTAACTAGGACGTTGTGGACGGTCCGTCGTCACAACTCGACGTTGCAGTCGCAACTGTTTCAGGCGCTTTTGTTGTGCGGGCAATTTAAACGATTTCTTTTTATCGAAATGAGTCGCCCGGCGAGCTTTTTCGCCACTCTGCCCGTTTTCTTTGTGCGAGAGACGGAGACGAAGGCGGCGGTGGCGACGTAGGAATAATATCCGACGACGTTGCCGTTGCCGATTTGTTTTGGTTTTCAGTCCGGTGGCGGTACAGTTGCGGCTTGGGCTTTTATTCGAAATGCTGTTGGCCTCAACCAACACTCATAAAAAAAAAATACAAAAAAAAAACGGAAAACAGAGAAACACACAGCAGATAATACAAAAATCATGGAGATTAATCGAATTAGCAATGCCCTCGATCGACAGGAGAGGAAAGCGGACCGGCGATTAATCAGCGGAAAATAATTAGCAAGAACTGAGATTCATCAATATTATTTTCTGGGTTCTAGATGCCTTTAGGGGATTGTTATTTATTTTATTTTTTATTTATTAGGAGGAAAATGAACCTATCAAAAATATAGACTGGGAATATAAATAACATAATTATTACAGAAAATTTAGTTATTTTTTATTGCTATTCCTGTGTTCAGATTGCAATATTTATAGCCTTTTTATAAGGTTATTGCCTTTATGAAGGAATAATGGAACAGCAATATTTTTTATGATTTTCAAGTACTTAACAAAAAATATTGTATTAAAAAAGTTGCCATGTATTTCAAGAATATCTTCAGAAGTATGGGAGTTTAAATAAAATACCCACCTGTACATATTCCTGAGATACATATATGGCAGCTATTTTAACAGAATATTTTTTGTTAAAAACATAAAAATTAATAACAAATGTTGCAAATATCTTCAATAAATACCCTTATCTGCCTGCATACCAATTTTCCCATCTAAAACTCAAAGACTGCCCTAGTTACACAAAGATGATCACTTCGTACATCCTCTATTTCATCAGGGTATCCAACTTAAAAAAAACTCCTCTAACGCTCTGTGTAGTTGGCGCGTTGCTCAGGCAAAACACGCAATCGAAAAGCTTCCAGTTTGATGACAACACGAGAGATTCATGGGGAACGGAGCAAAACCCCAGCCCCAGACCGAGGCGAGGCTAGGCCCATCCCCTGACCCGCCGTATCCCCATTCGCATTTGCTCCGCTGAGAAAACGTGTTGGTCGTGTGCAGCTGTCGGCAGCGGCGATGTGGCGCACGTGAAAAGTTTTTTATTTTTCAGTCTGCTTTTGTGGGGCGTAGTCGTCGTAGCCAGGCCCTCGCCACGCCATGGATGCCTCAGCCTCACCAAGAAGCTGAATGGGTATCCGGTCAAAAAGCTTTCCTCTCTCTCAGATATAGCTCTCTCTCTTGGGGGGAAACTGGTTTCCGTCGGTTGGGGATTTGGCTGTTTTCCTCGTCGTTTGTTTACATCGTTTGATAAGAGCCAAGAACTATTCAAGCTTTTTGGGGCTTCGAAAGCAAAGCTCTTCGGTCAAGGTCTTGTGTCGATCGTAATCGCATAATTTTGGATGGTTGCTAGGCGCAGTTCTTATAAATATATATAAGAGAAAAAAATACAAATGCCTTGCCTTTTGTTCACTTTCTTTATGTTTTGATTTATAAACAAGGCGAAGCTCTTTCACATATTATTTGTGTTTTTATAATCATTTTGCTGTGTAGACGAAACCGCCTCATAGAGTCCAAAGTTCAATCAAGTTGCTCTAAATGAATTTTTGTTTGTTATTTGCGATTTGCAAAAGCTTATTTCTTGTTTTCCCACTATAGATAGAGATACAGATATATAGATCCAGATATGTTGATGTTGACGCGCCCCTTCTAGGAAGTAAAGTCACTTGAAATACTCAGAGAACCCGAATTGTTGTGTTATCCAACATGATTTCGGTCACGTTTGCCTGCTTGTTGTTCTCTTTTACAAAACAATAATATTTTTGTATATTTTCTAGCTTATATTGCATTTTGTTTAGTGCTTTGTTTACATCATTGAGCAAAAGCTTCTACTGTAGACCTTGTTACCGGAAAAACAACAGCAAAATAAGCAATACGCGCAAGTGTTTACCAACGATTTGGGTTTAGGTAAACAAATTTCATTGAGCCACAAACTGAACAATCAATCAACCTGGACTTTTTAGAATTGTATAGATACTTTAAAAGTACTCCCTTGATAATTATAATTAAATTTCATTCACAAGTTTAGATATCATTTAATTGTAGTTAGGTTTTAGATAATTACCATATCAAAAAGCCTACAATTTCTACTCTTAAGCATAATAAACTTTTCATCTCGTACCTGTTCGGACATAATGATGATCAACGATCGCTGTCAGGGTCGTTATACGCCCTTGAAGGGGGCGTTGGACTTTTACTTCAAGCAGCAGCACACCTTCCACTGATTTTGTCACGCGCTTGCCTACACCTTTGCCGATAATATAGATTGCGATATCATCAGCGATTCTTATCACACACAGAGGCACAGAGGCTCTGCCTCCGGAGGCCAGCACAAAACTGATGGGGATGAGGATGACAGATGTCGTCGAGTTTAACGGGGCTTCCAACTTAGAGTGTCTACTAAATAGGAAGTGACTTTTGTCGCTATTGTTGCTTCCTCCACGTCGCACAGCGTAAATACAATTAAATCAATTTAAAACAATAAAATCCGAGTCCGCCGGCCACAAAGAGAGAGCGCGGAACAATGATAGACGGCAGGGCAGCATGGCGGCAGATAAGCGGTAATGAGGCATCTTGGTTGGTGTTGGGCGCCGCCAAGTGACCTGAAAGATTACGAGATTATAAAAAGTGTGCAAGAGAGAGATTGCAGTTGAGACTTTACCCTGCACTCCGGACCCAAACACGTCACGTTGCGGATGCAATGTTTTCCTCGATAATTGCTTCTGACAGTGCCTCTGTGGGTGCCTCAGTGGATGCTTCTGTGGGTGCTTCTGTTGATGCCTCTGTGGGTGATTCTGTAGATGCCTCTTTGGGTGCTTCTAAGGTTGCCTCTTTAGCTGCCTCCTCTGCCGTAGGTGTCTCCTGATCTCTCTTTGTCTTTTGCTCACGCTCAAACAGAATGACCAGCTCGGTGTGCGTGGTGTGGGGAAACATGTCCACAGCCACAGCGGATTTTGGATAGAAGGGTTCCCCCTTATAAGCCTTGGACTCAGGCCTTGCCAGCTCTATAAAGTTACGCTTGGCACTGTGTGGATTACAGGAGACATAAACCAAACGATTGATGGCACTCGCTGAACGGATGGCGGCTATCGAACGATTATCTGAAATTGTAAAAAGGTAATGTAAAAAACCCTAAAAATTCAGATTCCTGAACTCACGCAATCCTGCCCTAGGTGGATCCACCACAGCTATGAGATCTACTGGTTTCCCTGGCTCCTGTTCGTAGAGAGCCTCCCGCACCATGCTCTTGATAAAATCATCTGCGTTGCCAGTGAAAAACTTGCAGTTTTTAATACCATTCGCTTCGGCATTAAACTCAGCATCCTTGATGGCATCTGGAACAATTTCCACACCCAAAACCTTCTTGCAATGCTTGGCAAAAGCCAGGGTAATGGTGCCAGTACCGCAGCAAATGTCCAACATGGTGGTGTCCTTTGTGGGAGCAGCCAAGTCAATGGCCTGCTGATACAGCACATTGGCTCCTTCGGTGTTGATTTGGAAAAAGGCCAAGGGACTGATCCTGAATTGAAGACCCTGAATCGTGTCTGTGATATGTGTGCTGCCCAGAATGTGATCCACTGGATTGACCATCTGCCCTGCCTCTCGATGCTTGACATCCTGGTAGTACAACGAAGTACATTTGTATGGAGCACCTTCCTCTAAACTTTCGTAGTAGGACTTGAGTTCGTCCTTGAGCTCTTGTTGTTCTTCTGCAGTCAGATTGGAGGAGTATATGCCCGCCACCAGCATGAGTTCACCGGTGGCACTTGAACACCGCACCATCAGTTGCCGAAAGTGTCCCACATTGCCATCCGGATTAAAGGGCAGGAATTTGGACTTTCTAACCAGCTCTTGAAAACTCCTAGCTGCCCACTTAGCTTGCTCTGGTAAGTGTGGCAAATCCTGGACCTCGGCCACCTCCACGGAACCGTCGCTGTAGCAGCCCAGCCGGAAGCCCACAACGACTTCGCCCAGGGAGTTCTTGCCCACGGTGAATTCGTTTTTGTTTCTATAACCCTGGACGGTGGGAGAGGGGAGCACCTCCTGGAACTTGAATTTGTCCAAATGCGGCTTGGCCCGTGGATTGATCTTCCTCAGCTCTTGGGTGTATTTCTTGAGGAGTGTGGACATCTCTTCGGATTTCTGCTTTAGCTGCTGGTCGTAGGGCATGTCCGCCAGGGGGCATGTGGCTTCTACGGCTGTTCGCTGCTTTTTGGATTTTCCTTCGATTCCTTGGTCTTCGGCAGCTCGCTTTTTCTGGAGGGGATCGGCTGAGGCCTTGGCCGCCAGGGCCTTGAGTACTCTGCCCTTCCATTTGTATCCATTTAGGGTTTCCAGGGCTCTTTGCTGGTCCTCTTGGGTGCGAAAGCAAACGAAGGCGAACTCCTTGCGGGTAGGCGACTTAATCTTGGTCATGTCCAGCTTCAGGGTGTTTTTTAAGAGCTTCTTGAATTCCTGGAAAGGTTTTTAAATTGAGTTTAAGTATATTAAAGGCTTTAAATTACTTACACCAATACCAAAGTAACCCATATTTTTAACTTCGATTTTGTATATTTCCGATGTGAATTCATTGCGCTCCAAATAGGCGAATTCGTCGCCGGTTATTTCCGTTTCCTCCTTGCCAGCTACATTCTCCTTTTCCTGCACATTTTCCTTGCTTTCTATGACTTCTGCTGTATCCTTGGCAGTTTCTGCTAAAACTTCTGTGCTTAAACTCTCCATTTTTAATTATTTTGAAGGAAAATTAAAAATATAAACAGAAATAAACACGTGAAAGACCAGATTTAGTGCGGCCGGTGTCTATTTAAAAAAAAAAACCAACCCTCTTTTTCGAAATCCAACAGCAATGAGCTGGTCACATCGTCAATTCATTGTGAATGGACTTTAAGTTGGCGGTTAATTTGAATGTAAAAATACAATTTTATTTTAGCGAGTAGAAAAATATAAATTTTAAGCAAACAATAGAAAAAGGTTGTCTTTATTTTTAATCCTTGACTTCTTCAAAGCGTTCTAGGGCCGAATTTAGGATTACTTGACGTTCTACAAGTAGTTGTTGCATTTCCGGTTCGTGTTTCATAATATTTCTGATTTCCCTCAGCATTTCCGCTGCCTGTCTTAGCTTCTCCTCGCACTCCTGGGGCTCCTCCAAGCGCAGTGCCTGGGCCACTAAAGCTTCCTCCATATCAATGAGAAGATTGCCACGAAAAATACTCCAGCCACCGTCGAAAATGTCGGCTAGCTTGAGGAGCTCCTCGCAGAGTTGCACTTTTCTGGTGAGCGATTCTTCCGATAAGTCTAAAACAAAAGTATTTTAATATTTGGTTATTTATAAGAATATATTTTATATTATCTTACCCTCCATGGCGTATCCTGGAGCACTGCCATACAGCTGGGTGAGGGCATATTTGGCTTGCAGGATATGGGTGTTGGTTTCATGGAGATCCGCACGATGGCGATATATAAAGTCCTCCAGAGCTACAGGGGTGGTCTTGTCCAGGGACTCCAGTTCCTGTTGAAGCTGATTATCCACCGTAAGCACCTCCTTGGCGGACCTCTTGACACTACACAGCTGGCACTTCCAAATGGCCGCATTTTGTAAAGGATTCAAGGATATGATCTATAAAAATTTATTTTATAACAATATTTTCCACTTAATTTTCACTTAGCTTTCTCACCTTTCCTGCCTTGCATTTTATACACGTTTGTGCCCCGGCAAAGCTGCCCAGCTCCTCGGGATCACTACACCTGGCGCAGGAGCAATCGAAGCACTTGGCCTGCCTTAGGTGAACCCTGCGCTGAATGGTACTCCTCAGGGGCTGGGTATAGGATATGCTAAGGATCTCACCCTTAGCTATCTTCCTTTTGGCCAGAAACACTATGTTCAGGTCATCGTCGAAGCGATGCCTCATATTAGGCACACAGTCGTGCGAGATCATAGCCGCTCCCGGGAAAAGGGCACGAATCTTTCTCCTCTCCCGGGGCTGCCTTATTTCGAAGGTGTTTGTGTCCAATATAGCCGCAATTCGAAGGATATCCATCTCCGACCAGTCTCTCAAACCCAAAACAGTCTTGATGAAGGTAATGAGATTGGCACGTAGCACCTGGTACAGGGGCGTTTCCAGCCGCTCCCTGAGGTGATCTTCCAGGGCGGAGAGACGAGCAAAACCCTCGGGATCCTTCCCTTTGAGTTGCATGCAACGTAGCAGCATGATCACGCAGTAAGCAGACTCCTTTCGCTCCTCCTCTCCCGGTGTGTAGTTAATTTTAGACTGAAAGTTGCTGCCCTTCATGAGCTGGCATTCAGGTTGATGATGGGGAGAGTTCTCGCACTCTTTACCGCAGAGAGGCCAACTGCAGGAGCTGCACTTGTAATAGTTGCCTTTTTGACCACCAGGAGGTAAGAGATTCCTGTGACAACCCAGGCACAGGGCAGTGGAGGCCACCTTGGGACCCAGAACCAGTGGAGCCTCCTTCAGGATTTGCTCGCCAATCTTGATATCCCTGGTGGCCCGCAAATGCCTGCCCAAAATCTCATTGGTGGCCACCTCGTAGCACTTGCATTCCGATTTGTGACCCTTCTTCCAGTGTTCCTTCTGATGCTCCCTGCTGCAGTAGACCACATTCCTGCAGGCAGCGCACAACTGGGAGGCTCTGGCCTGGCACAAGGCGCAGGATGTCAGCGAAGAAGAAGCCATCGAATAGATCTCTTCTCCAATAAATCTCCCTCTGTTTGCGTAATGCCCCGCGGTTGAAAAAACACTGAGCAGATCAGAACGGGGAAAACAATTTTCAGTGCTCTGTCTGCGGACTCTACTCGCGATCTGATTGCGAGAACATTTTCTTTTGTGTCTCCGGCTCCGTCTCCGTCTCCGTCGGCTGCCAAAAAATAAACGCTCGAGCGGATTCAGATCGCTCTGCACATCCACATCTCTGTCACATGGCGCACGACGATTTAAAATTAGATCTCTGTGTCGTGTTGCCTAAAGGCCAAGACAATGTCTAATTTGTTGGTTGCCGGCCATATATTTATTATGGCTAAATGTTTATCTAGATAAATTTGTATCTATATGGTCCAGACAGAATTTCTTTAAGATTTTAGAATTGAAGTTTTAATTTTAAAGATATATATTCCCATTTCCACAGTTTTAATGAACAAAAAACACCCAGCATAACTTCCATTTTAGCAATTCAATAATTTATTTAGTATTTCTCATAAATTGTCTATATGTATTTATCAATATATTTATTTGTATTCATATGCAATTAATTAATATATATATTGTTTAATTGGAAATCAGTCTTTTTTATTTAAATAAGAGTTAAATGCATTTTGTTTTTGTGCTTGTTTTCGCTTGATTTGATTGATTGATTGGATTGATTACTTCGATTGGTTGACAGATGACGAATTTAAAAAAACAAGTTTTTGTTTTTAAATAATAATTGAACTACAATTTGTGTGTTTGTTGTTGTTGCTGTTGTTTGGGTTTAGTATTTAGTTGCATTGTTGCTTGTCTTGTGCTTGGTGTTAGTGTTAAGAACTAAAGGTGGTATTTAAATTAATTGGCTTAGTTAACATAAATATACACGATCGATGGATAGTTAAAACTTAAAACTGGCGGCCAACGACGGTTGCTCTATGTCTGCTCTCCCTCTAAAACACTTAAAAAGCGGCGCATAAAATTTTATATCATAGACAACAATTTCATTTAATAATTTGCACTAAACAATAGTTTTTTTTCCTCCATTTAGTTTACACGCGCGCACAGCAAACACAAAATGCTTTGGGTGCAACATGCTGCCAGCGCTGCTTGTGATATGTGTTGCTGCGACATGTTGCTAGTGGATTAGCATAGCGAAGCGGCGATTCAATTGTTGCTAAGGCAAAAGGCGCATAAATTTTCATTTCTTTTTGTTTCTGAATAAGCTATAGAGGCTACATTTATGTACCGGGCTTAATGGATCTTACAGTGAGCTTTATCTTCAACGGGTTCAAGTGTTTCATTTGGTTCTGAAGATTTTTCAAGCGAGAATGAAGCAATGAGGTGGGAAAAGAGTGGATTTTCTAGAGCAAAAAGGGAAAGCAGTTTTTAAAAATTGAAGTGAACTATACTGGGTCTAAAAATAAAATTATAATAATTATTTTATATGGAACTCATGGAACATTCGGGTTTTTTTTAAGGACAACTCTCCCTTTAAACTCATTACTCCACCCTCGCTTCTTGCGGCCTTTTAATATCCTTTTTTAAATATTATCTCTCTTGATTTTGTAGTTTGATAAAGGCTAACTTTAAATTACAATTGGCGCTACATTAATCAATAGACTGAAAACATAAGCAACATTCAAATAGTTTATAGTGTGTGCGTTTCCCTCCCTCTATCTCCTTAGCCTAGACATCCTGCTGCTCCTTGAAGTGGTGATAGTGATGGTGAATGTGCTCGTGCACATAGCGGTGGATCATCGAACTGGAGGCACTGGTGTCCAGTTCCACCTCCTGGGCCTGACCCTCCTCCGCCTCCAGCGACTGTTTGCCGCTCTCCGTGACAGCCTCCGCCACAGCCTCGCCCACGTCGTCGTTCAGGTCGATGAGGGTATCGGTGCTGACCACCTTGCTGGGAGTACTAGTCAACTGGGGACTGGGTGGCAGATCCTCCTCCTCGCTGGCCAGCAGATGGGCACACTCCAGCGCATCGCCATAGATCTTGGAGCCACCGGAACTGGAGTTAGAGGTGGGTGGGCGCTGTTCCGCCTGCTCCGGCTCCTTGTGCTTCTCCTGCAACAGTTGGTTTTGTTGCTGCTGCTGCTTGTGTCGGTGGCGCCGCTGCTCTCGCTCCTTTTGCTGCAACTGCTCACTCAGCTTGGCATAGATGAGATTGCCATAGTTCCTGTAGTCCTTGCTGCTGCGCTGCTCCTTCTGTTCCTTCTGCTGCTGCTGCTGCTGGTCCAGTCGCTGGTAGCCCTGGAGCAGGTTCTTTTGATTCTTCTTGGGTATGGGCTGAACGGTGGCCACATTGCTGGGCGTGGGCGGTGGCGAGTGGGCGGCTGCTCCGCCACCGCAGATGGTGGCATGCAGGAAGGAATCGTAGCCACATAGATTCAGCTTGTTGTGGGCCGTATTGTGGGTTTGCTGGGCGGCCAAAACGGCCGGATTAATGGCCAGCTGTTGGTGGTAGATGGGGATGTGCGGTTGGGGATGCTCGTGGTGGCTGTGATGATGCTGCTGCTGCTGGTGTTGCTGCTGCTGCTGATGGCCAGCGCTGACCTCGTTGGATAGTGGCGCCACTGGAATGCAGGTGGTGTCCGCTGTGGGTGGACTGCAGCTGAGCGGCGATTGCTGGGCGACCGGGCTGTGGTTGGCAATTAGCGTTGGTATTTTCGAGCCCGTATTGCAGCGTTGGCGTTGCTGTTGTTGTTGTGGTTGTTGTGCTGCCGGTTGCCGTATGGGACTCACATTGGCTTGGGGTTTTCTGCAAAATCACAAAAAGAAAAAATTGGCCATCAATTAGTGCGAAATTCATAGATTTAAAGTGAGGTTTTCTTAGCTGGAAGGGTTAAGGGGATCGCCATAAAATTTAAAATCATAAATAAAGTAAAATAATTTATGGTGGGAAGATAGTAAAAATATGAAATTTTCATTTGATTAATTTGGAAAAGAATTTTGAACTTTAAAAATTAAATTAAGTGTTTATTACATCAACTGATATTTATCTATGATTAAAATTAATGAAAAATAATTAATTATTTATTTCAAACAATTTCCAGGCAGCCTCTAGGGATGTCATTGCCCTGCCTGGGCTATAGTTGACTTTTCTAGCCTCTCTCGACTTAATTCCTTTCCTTAATCATTGTGGAGTTTTTGGGGTGGATTTCATCGCAGGATTGGCTTACCCATTCAACTGAAAACACAGGCGATTCTTCTCCATGCTCTCCCGGATGATGCTAATTAAATCGTTGCGATTTAACGCCGATTTCCAGCACTCGGCCGACTTCCTTTGCTGCTGCTGCTGATGCTGTTGCTGCTGGTGGTGGGTTAGAGATTGGGGGCGCGGCTGACGCAGCTGCACACCATCTAGCATTAGGTCGCCATTACCACCACCACCTGCACCACCCAGTGGTGGCGATACCGAGACACTTTTGTGGTTCAGCGGCTGGGCGGGGGAGGCCTGCACTGCCTGTGGTTGCTGCTGCTGCAGATGACGATTCTGCCAGGTGGAATCGTTGCCCACTGAGAGGCTGCGCTGACGCGTTTCAAGGCAGTGATCCTGATACTGATTGATGGCGATGAGTCAACCAAAAAATAAAAGCAAAAGAAAATAAAATTAAATTATAATTTAAGAAAACCATAAAGTACATATAGAAAACGCATTTAGTGAGCAACAAAAATTATAACAAAAACAAAAGGCCAAGGTGGGAAGGGTTAGGGATTGGGAACCTGCTGCCAGGATAGTTTTGGAATGCCTTTAAATATTTTTAAGGCATATTTTTAGATTCCAGAATATTTTAATTAATTTTTGAATAACAAATTAAGCATTCAATTAGTAGCTTTCATAGTTTTTTAGTTTTCTGATTTACATTCTTTAGTAATTTTTACATCTGGCAGCAGTTTGTTTTTAGTTTCGTTTAATATTTGATTTGTTTTTGTTATGATTTCGCTCGTTACCTTGTGCCTACCTTTTGTTTGCGCGCCCGCCGCAACATCTTGACCCGCTGGGTGGCCTGCTTCATGTAGATGTCCTGCTGCCGCTGCTGCTGCTGTTGCTGGTGGCTATGCAGGTGATGCTGGCGCTGTCCTGTTGGGCCATCCACCAGATCCCTGTCCCTGTCACTACTCTCCGGCTTGCAGCATTTGAGATTCAGCATATTCTCGTAGGTATTGTGACCATTGTCCGGCGTGTGCTGCTCGGGACAGCATTGCTCCGGCCGGCCGGCATTGTTCTTCTGATGATACCGCGCCTGATGGTGATGGCCTGTCTTGCCGCCAGCCTTTCCTCCACTGCCACTGGCCTGATGCTGCTCCGTGGATGGGTTGGCATCCTTCTCGCTGTTGCTGTCATCGTCCTCGTCATCGGACTTAATCAGTTTGCGTGGTCGATAGCGATGCTGGCGGCGACTGCCGGCGGATGTCGTTAGTGCAGTGGCACCGTTGGCCCCTCCCGTTCCTGCTCCTGCACCAGCCACGGTTTTCGACATGGCCGCCAGACCCGTGGGCAATTTCTTCAACTTGCTAGCACCGAATCCGGCAGCGACACCAACACCAACACCGGCATTGGGCACTGGCTGCGCTTTCGATTTGCCCTCGGGACTGACGGTGAGCCGCACGTTGATTGTCTTGCTGCCGCAGTGGGGCACCACCACGCTCTTGCCAATGGACTCGTATATGGTGTACACAATGCCCACGATGTCGTCCTTTGTTATCTTGCCATGGTGGCCGTCCAGGTCGTAGAACGTGAACGAGAACTGCAGCGGCTGTGATGACTTGCCACCCTCCACGGATACGTCGCAGGTGAATTCCTGGATTTTTAAATAAAATTAGAGAGGGAATTAAAAAGGGTTTTACTTATATATGGGACTTAAATAATATTTATTTTATTTTTTAATAATTTAATTTAATTTTCTTTTATTATTTATTATTTTTGGATTTTAATAAACATTTATAATAATATTCAGGAATGTACGAATAATGCGTATCTATAAAAGAAGTATTCAAAAATATTTAAAATCATTGTTTAAAAATTACAAATAAATATTTGCCCTTCAATTCTTGCTGTTAAATATTATTTCAATACAAAAAAACATATTTTCTGGAGGTAATAATAATGTATTATAAATTTAAAAGCACTTTTGCATGAATTTTTCAAGCGAATTGAAATGTAAAATTATCATTATCATTAAATATTTGTATAAACTTTTATTGAACCTAACCAAATACTAAAACTATAATAAACAAATTAAATCTCCTAACACCTCCACAAACACGGAAAAACCCTTTTTCTGTTTAATTTCCACAAATTTTCATAATTCTCCAGCTTTTTAATAGCACTCTCTCCCCCTAAATGTTTTCCAAAAAACTTTTTCGCACAAATTTTTAACAGCTTCATAAGCCTGATACAGTGGCAAAACTACAAACTTAAAATAACAAAAATGTGGGCAGGGAAAAAAATGTTGCTAATAAACTTTCCGAAACAAAAATTGCTCGGCAAATTTCGTGCTCGACCCGAAAGTATGCAACACTTTTTGCAGATGCAACATGTTGGCCAAAGATTGCGAGTTTGCTGGATGGGAAAAGCAGCTGAACAGAAGCCACAGCCAGCTGCCACTAAAAACAACAATTAAGAGCAACGCAAGACCACTAAAACCAGTCGAAAATTGTGGCCATAATTTGACTAAATATTTAATTTGCGTTGCAGAAGCACCCAGAGAGCAGCCGCAGCAGCAGCATCATCACGGGTGGCAGGAGCTGAGAACCTGAGGGGGGAAACCATTACCATTGATAAAGTGGCAGTGCCCAGCATCCAACATCCAGCTCGGGGATACTCTGCTCCCTGATCTCCTGCCCCTCGTTCGCATATAAATAAATATAATTTCCTTTGCTGCTGCCTCTGCTGCTGCTTCTCTGGCTAGATTTTTAATTGCCCCTGAGTGCTTTTCGTGTTTGTTGTTTTGCTTTTAATGGTTTTTATTGAATTTTAATGTTTTGATATTTTCTCTTCTTTTTTGTGTGTTTTTGGCACAAGTAGAAACAGCATCCGAACACGGAATGCTCATCCTCGGTGGGTGGTAATGGAAAATTGCCGGCGCCCTTGTGTTAATGAAATATTTTTTCCCTCTTCTCTCGATTTTATTTTCATGGTTCCGTGGATGGGGTGTGGGTGTTTTCAGTGCTTTGGTGGATGTTGGAACAACAAATGAAGCTGAAGCCAGCAGTAGCCATTGAAATTTTAATTAAAAGCACATTGAAATGTTGAGTTTATGGTCGATGTGCGTTGTGCCCAGTGGGTCATGAATTATGGCCAGAAACGTTGGCCACGTTGCGCTGGCGTGGGGGTGCCGGCTAACACGATAATAACAGCCAAGCGCAGCGAGTTGATTAAACTTGACCAAACACCTGGCTGGGGGTCAGATGCCGGCAAATGGAAAAGCAAACATCATTTAATTTATCATTCTGTATTTATAAGCCAAGCGATGGGTTGGCTAATTGAAAATAAATCGAGAGAAGGGGATGTGAATGCTCTTAGAGAGGGTAAAACAAATATTTAAACAAGGAGAATGCAAGGAGAAACACTACAAAAATAAATTGAATATTCAAAAGCAAATGTTTAAAATATTTTTGAAAACCTTTTCAAATGCTATAAATAGCATAAATTTATTATTTCTTAAAAGTCAAAGATATTTTATTTTTGTACTATTCTAACAAAAAAAACTGCATGATTTGTAGAGTTAAATATATTATTGCTTGGATTTTGAGTTTTTTATTAAAATAAAATAATAAAAAAATTTATAAGCTCCCAAATTCTCTGCCAAAATTCTTGCTACCCCTTAAAAAGTGTACAAACAATTAATGGCTTCATAAATATTTGTGTTATGAAACGATGAAACCAAGACAAATCCAATCCATAAATTCATTAATAAATGAATGGAAATTGAAATCAGAATGAACTATAAAAAACAATTGTTTATGGGAAATAATGGAATTGAAATGTTCTAGCATTAAAATAACTCATAAGGCACACTTGACTCACCTCCAATCGGATGCGCTCCTCCTTGTGGTGGTGCAGATGCCGGGAGTGGGTGTTGTGGCCGCCATGTTGCTGCTGCGTCATTGCCGCTGCAGCATCCACCACGTCCTCGTCCTGCGGCTGTGCCTGTTGCTGTTGCATATTCGAGTACTTGCCATGCCGGCCATTGCTGCCGCTGCTGATGCGCAGGTGTTTGCTATGGCTGCCACCGCCGCTGCTCACATCCTGCGGATGTGGATTCCCCGACTGCGGATGACGGCCGGCATTCGAGCTGGAGTTGTTGTGGTTGTGGTGGGGATGCGTGCTATGATGCTGGTTATGATGATGCTTCGATGCCGAACTGGAGGCATTGCCCGGCGGCGTTGTGATTATATTCACCACCGGCGATCGCAGTTGTATATTATTGTCACGTTCGCTGACCAGCAGCAGGTCGGGCGGGGCGCTACAGGAGGAGGAGGCGCGCACCTGGTGGTACATCAGCTCCTCGGAGTCTGTGGTGCATTCCTGGACTGCAACGACAAAGAAAAGAGGGGAGGAGAATATAAAGAGGGATGCTTTTAATTAAAATGCAAAGTGGCATGAAATTGGCGGCATCAAAACTGTTTCGAGCCCCCGCTCTTTGGCTATCTAAATCCAGCGCAGCTTTGTCGGCTTTGCACTGGGACACTGAGAGAAATATTGGGGAAATTATCCATAATAGGGATTATAAATAATTCATAGAAAATCTTAAGGAAATAAAAAATATTGGCTAAATTTTAACATGACTTGTTAGTTGTTTGAATTTGCTACCTTTTTCATTTATTCAAATCATGATGAGCCACATCTGGCTGGCTGGCTTAAATTATTATTATAAATTTTTATTTCAATCATTTTTAATATATATTTTTTTAATTCTAACGCTTTTTCTTTCTCTGCCTGCCTGTCGTTGGCGTCTTGCAATTTATTTGCAATTTGCACAAAGCGCATTACAACAGCACAAAAGTTTATGCCTCAACGCCAACACAAAGCGATGGCGACCAGGCGGCCAATGCCGGCGCCCCCCTTTTTTCCCGCCACCTCCCCGCCGGATCCCTCAAGGCCGATCTCTTTGAATCCCCGCGAGACACTTGAAAGGCGACTGCTCGGAGAGCATTCCTAATTAATGACGTCGTCGTCGTCGACGGTGGCGGCGGCGGCGGTACTCAAAAGTTTTCCTTTCTTTTCGACTCGAATTTTTTTTTCTTTTGTTGGTCTCGGTTTCGGTTTGGTTTCTTTCGTTTTTAATTGAAATGGCTACAGTATTATCTGGGCGATTGTGGCCACACTGGGTCGAGAGCCGAGAGCCGTAAGCTGAGCCGGGAGATGAGCAGTCCACGGTCTGTGGTCGCTTTTGGTCCATTCATTACTCATTACTCATACGACGCGTGAACCGCACCAAAGCGAAGCGAATGCGACTGCAAACAGTCGGCTGTTTGATGTTCAGTAATCGTTTGAAGGAAGGAATTTTGTAATTTAAATATTTTAAAGGAAAAGGGAAGCCATTTTTGATCGTAGAAATATATGAAAAACAGATATTAAAGAAGAAAAATTTCTAAAATAAATAACTAACAATTTAATATTATTTACTTAACTTAAAATGTATTCTCATTTATACTTCTAAACATTTACAAATATTTTTGGACCCTTTTCTTAGTGTTTTTAACTTCAAACATTCCCTAAAAAAACATCCCCCTAAGTAAATTTTCCCAAGAAAAAGAATGCATCCCCCCAAGTGCTGCAGCATAAACCCCACTTGACACATAAATCCCATTTCCACTAGCCCCTTTTGACGCCATCCTCGGCAGTAATTCACTTCACTGGCTTCACTCTAAGTCCTCCGGCCGCACTATCCATTCTTGGCTCCATTGTATCTGCTTCATTTTAATTAATTAGCGCGCTTAAAAAAAATAAAAGTAATGAAGGGGGAACCAAGGAGAATTTCCACTTCTCGCCTGCTGACCCAAATTTGCGGTTTAGCCCCGCTTTCTACGCGCGGGTTTTTCCATTTTCCATTTCTCATTTTTCATTTCGCTTTTCATTTTTCATTTGTGTGCTAGCATTACGCCACGTCCTTGCCAAGGACCCCGCCCCATTCCAGGCAGAGCCCAGGACATGGTTTTTAATTGCATGAACATTATGCAAGCAAAGCAGTCCCAAGTCTCCATTTTATATACTTTGTTCGTTGTTTTCCCGCCAGTTTTCCTTGCTTTTGTCGTGTTTTTCGCCCCTTCTTCTAGAGAGAGCGAGGAGATTGAGAAAAGAGTTGCTGAGGTGGCGACAATTGAAGACAATTAGCCAAAGTGCCAGGGAAATGAGCTAGTCGTTGAGTCCCTGGCCGGGTGCTGACATTGTTTACTTAGGAGTAAGAGAGGGGGTGTGAACAGGAGTTGACCCAGTTAACACTCGAAAAACTATAATTGTAGGGCGAATTATGGTAAATAAATTATGTAAAAGAAAGCTGGAAAATGTTTATTATATAATAAATAATCATTTCTTCAAAATTCAAATTAAATTACTCAATGATGTCTCAATTTTCTTTTACATTTCCCCCCCTATAGAAATCACTTGACAAAACTTTGTCAAATGCCACCTGCTCTCTATGCTCTTAACATCTGTTTTTTCTTTTTCGTAAATTTGTGTTTTATTACGGACAATTTATAACGTTTTCATCAAATTTATGCGCATTTTTGATTTGCACTATAATGCCCAGTCACAAGCACACTAATTAATTATGCAAATCTCAGCTGGACAGCCACTTTTATCTACAGCATCTACAGCGACTTGATAACACAAAAATTACACATAGCATAAAATATATGGCATAGAGATATATACAGAGAGAAAAACGCATGGACCTGGGGACATACATATGCTAATGAACTGGGCCTAAAACGATCAACTCCAGAAAGAAGCCGCCACTTTAATTGAGCCAAAAACGAGAGGGTCTCTCTGCACGCATTACTCATACGCCACGTAGGCTGCATTCAATTTCCACTGTACGAAGCGTGTATTTCTTTTGATAGATAAGCCGCAGGCCGTGACGTTCCATTTATCATAGAAAATTCATGAGGCTGCGAGCCGACCATTTCGACACAGCGACCTCAACTCTCAGGTAAGTCGAAGCCCTTGGGCACGGCCCCGGTGTCTTTATATATCTATATCTGTATATTGCGGTTGTCTTGGAGGGATTGGAGTGGTCCGTGCTGGCCGGGGCTAATCATTTTCATTTCGTCTGCCCTGCGTACACATTACGCAAATGCACCAATTCAATTCATCATGCCCGCCAGGGCTTAGGGCTAAACCCAAGACTTTGGGTTTGGGGCTTTCTGAGGTATTTTTCGGGGCGGTGCCAGGGTCCAAGGCGTCTTAAAGTCATCGGGAAATAACAGGCACAGCTTTCTCTGGGGGATAATGAAGGTTTCTAGGTGTGTTTACTCAAGGCATTGAATTGGTAACAAAAACCATATTTATAAGTAATTAAAATAAACAGAGTTCTTAATTGAAAACTAACTAGACTAAACACTTAGATCGTTTCTACCCCAAATATTCTTTAATTATTTCCACTATTTATAAAACTCTGTACAAGAAATAAGATTTTACTTATATATTCCCTGTAAATCCCCCTTTGTAGGTCATCAGCAAGTCATGTTTGCCGGTTGGCCCCCCTGGAGGCATGGGCATTCGCCTTTCCCCATTCGCCATTCAATTTGCGCCTATATCTGTTTGGAGTGGCTTAGGCCAAAGTTAATTTGCAAGACGGCATGTTTCATATCAGACGCCAAAATGCTTTCTTGATGACTCAACAACAACAACAACAACGGCAAGTTGATTCCCATTGTGTCGGCCACTTGAGAGCAAAACATGTTCTTTTGGTTTATCTTGGCGCCACGATCGTCGGCAAAAAGGCCGCGGTATTTGCTTAAAAAAAAAAACAACAAAAATACAAAAAAGACGCTGAAAAAGGCCAAAAAGAAACACAAAGGCGATAATTAAACGCAAAACAAAGCGGCCGAGAACAGAAAAAAGAAATATTCCGAGAGTCAGAGATCCCAGGCCCATCAAGTGGTCGACCTTTAATTAGAAAAGGTAACGAAAAATCCACATACTTACAGTAAGTATCTTTAAGAAGTCGAGTAAGAATAAATCAAGATAAAATAGAAGAAAAGTTAAAAAATAAACTAGAGTCCATGCCAAAGTATTAACTTTCCTTCAAAAAATTAGTTCCCTAAAATACAGCCTAAATTTCAAGCATATTTTAAAAGTATGTTTACTCATTATTTATTATTTATTTTTATTACTTGTGAAAATACCTAATCAAAAACTCCAAAGTCAAACTCGTAGAGCCGCCTCTTGCCTGGCAACATAATTTATTAGACAGATGATGTGCCAGCCAGCATTCGTTAAAGAAACGATATAAACCAAAGATAAAACTTCATAATTGCGTTTGTGTGGCCAAGCAGAAAACTCGGAGAAAAGGCAGCCGAAAAACAAAAAGTTGGCTGAGAGAGCCCGAGTCCGGGGCCTGGGTAGTAGTTGCTGGCCAGATATCTCGTATCTGGCATGTAAGTGTTAATGAAGTTAAGTGTTTTTGACGCGAACGACCGACCCACCGACCGGCAATAACAAAAGCAACAAGCAATTAATGAGAAGTCGCATACCAACGGAACAAAAAAATGTTTGGAACTCTATGATAAAGATCAACAAATGCCAAAAAAAAAATATATATATACTGAGCAGCGGAGGAAAAACTGTGGGCATCCGGCAATAGAAGGAACATTTATTGAAACAGTCCAGAGATAAATGTTTCTGAGAGTCCAACACGTGCGTAGAACATTTTCAAGTGTGGAATTTTTACATTAACTCAAGTCCAGGTTAATTTATGTGTATTTTAAGCATAAGTCTAGTATTTAATTAAGGAAAATGGAGAAACAGGAGAGAATTAATATTAGTTAGAAATGCTTTTAAAAGGTTCAAAAAGGGGTGCTTAATTAAATAAACTATAAGATAAACTCTAGTTTTTTTTTAATTAATTATAATAAATAGTTATAAAATATATCCTACACTTCTAATTATTTTTCTAGTATTTAATTTGTCTTAAAAGCTTTTCCTTTATTTCCTAATACTCAATTCATTTCATATTCAAGAAAAAATACTCTATTTTAGTTGAAGTGCCGCTTAGTTAATCATCCGCCTGATCACAATTCGATCACCGGATCAGACCAACTCAAGTGCTTTCTAATTTGTGCTTTATACTCCTCCGTCTTCTCTCTATTTTTTAATAATATTTTTTTGACACTTCACAATTTACAACCACAATTTGGCATGGCACTTATCGAGCCGGGGGCAATAATACCGGCGAAAATCAAACGAGTTCTAAAAAATTATTCACTATCAGCCAAAGAAATCTGCCTCAATTTTTTTGTTACCTACTTTTATTTTGTTGTTTTTTTTTACCTTTTTTACCGGCACCATTCACCGGGGCGAAATCTTATCAGGTGGGGAATGAGAATGCTTGCTAAATACCAGTAGCAATTATTTTGAGGGGAAGCCAAGAGTGGGGAGGGCATTAAGGGGGGAAGGCGCTTGGGGTATTGGGGGAGCCGCCAGTCTGGTAACGTTTAATTAAACGCCGATAATCGATGCGCCAACCCAAACAGTTACACAGTCCATACTCGGACCGGAGTCGGTCGTCTCGGCTTTATCAGTATCTCAAGTTCAGGGGGAAATACTTGAGGAGGCACCAAGTTGCACATAGTGAAGGGCTTGCTATTTGCGGATGGATAATGCATTTTGCCTTGATTTTTTGTATTTCTTTTGCCCGAACTGGCCCCGATCTGTCGGCATTTTAACAACTTTTCTTTAATGTCACAAATCAACGGGGAAACAAATGCCGACAACGACGTCAGACCATCGAGTAGATCGAGCGTGCCTTTTGTGCGATATATATTTGTCCCTTAACCCCCCTCTGCTGTCGTCTCTCGACTCTGTCGACTCTTAACGTTAACCCATGCCATCCTTAGCCCCAGCTCAGCGCGTGTCGGTTTGGTTGGAGGCCTTCATCTCCGCCGCTCTGGCAACGTGTTCGGAAAACGGGTTTGCCGGGCATTTGTATCTGTTGGATTTTATATATCTCTATAAGCCAGAGATGGGCATACCAAATTACATATCAAGTTGGAAAATATTTGAAATAAAAATCATGAAAAAAATTTAATATTTAGAACTATTTGTTAGCTTTAGATAAAATAAATAAGACTTCAAATAATTATAGAAAACCTCAAGTTTAGGTTAAAATTGGTAAATTTAAAACTATATTTCAATTAAGAAAATATATGAAAAATATTTTAAAATACCATAAAATAAATTTTTAAAATATTTTATATCCCATATGAATTTTATTTCGATTTTAGTGACCATAAAATTGGGCCTAGAGCATGTGCATATCGTGGTATCTTGGCAATAGTTGTAAAGTAAAGAGCGTGTGTGTGTTATTAACTTGGCTAACCCCTCTCTCTCTTTCTGTCTCTGTTGCTGTCTCCTGCTGTGGTTTATTTAAGTTTTGCGCCCAAGTTTGCTGCGGCTACACACAAACGGAAATTAATTACAAACAGCGCGCTTAAACTCGCCGCAACAACAACAGCCAAAGCAACAAAAAATATAACAACAACAAAAAATTAAACAACAACAAAAACAATAATGAATGAGCGGCATAATAAAGCGAAGGCTGTTTGTTGTTTTTGTTGCTCTTTTGGCCATTAACATTAAAGGCGTTAATTTCCAACATAAGCAAATTATTTGCTGCCTTTCCACTGCCACAGTGTATCTTATTCTTTTTTTTTCTGCCATTTTTTGCTGGCGCCAATTTTCTGGAATTTTATCAACAATTTTTCAAATGTGTCGCCGGCACAAAAAAAGTTCCCATTCCCATGGCAGTTAGCTATGCGCGTATTCGAGAGCTCGTATTCGTATTCGTATTCGTTCTAGCTGCTCGTTGACTGTTTTTGTCAATCAAATGTCAATCAAACAATGCTCCAGTTTTCACGCTGTCATTCTCTATGCCTCAGTTGTTGTTGTTATTGTTGTTGCTGCCCAGTAATTTGATTGCTAAAGCGTAGAAGCTGCAGCGAATTGTGTAAATATGCATGTACTTTGTATCTGAACAAGGCTGGCGACACTCCAAGTGTTCGTGTGGAGCCCCAGAAATTTTTCAGACAGATGATAAGATAGGGTAAGTGTCGTTCTTTTTTTGGTGGGGTTTCAGGGGGACGGATGGGAGGTGCCTGCCCACAGACAACATGATGCTGCGAGGGTGGGTTTGAGGGTATGAGTTAGGGAAGGGTTGTAACTCGAAAAAGGTATTATTCTAGTTTAAATAAATTTTAAACAAGAAAGGAAGCTAACTTCGGCACACCGAAGTTTGTATACCCTTGCAG